>BQNB010141597.1:0-17248 GCA_026074375.1 Tanacetum coccineum
TGATAAGACGTAATGTAATCGATAATAAAAAGACTAAAATACCCATTGAGATAGGAAGCTTATTTAATCTGGTTAGTTAATGATGTAGTTTTATGTAATTTTGATTTCATTACAAGACGTAATGAAAAAAAGAACGCCCCCAAAAGAATAATTTTGGTGTAATATGTCATTCCTTGTAATGAATCATTACATCATGTAAATGTAAATAAACAATATTTTTTTTATAATAATCTTTTACATTTCCTTTTTTAACTTCAAATGCCTACGTAAATAAATAAGTGAAAAATGTCAAATTACAGAATACTTTACAACTTAAGATGCCAAGTTAAGCGACTAGCATTGCGACATCAATTAGACGACGACTTATAATGCGACACGTACATAGAAGAGAGAATCGCCACTAGCGACTTCAATTGCGACGTGTGAGGAAGACGCACAACTAGCGACTTTGGCTGCGACATATAGGATTGTCTGGAAATATTAGATTAACACCTATTACCATTGGCATACACAAACTCTTTGAGTTATTAGACACAAACAAGAAGTATAGAGACCTTTTTCATTAGCAGTTAAAACACTGAACATTTGCTTTCTCTCTTTTCTCCGAGAAGTTGACTCAGTTCATGGAACACCCAGAACAATCTAATTTGCTGTCATCATTTTCCATTGACTTGCATTAAACGCTTGAATTGCTTTGTCTCCCTCAATCCATTACCATTAAGTCCCACATAACCGGCATTCTTGGTTTGTAAACTCACAGTCGGCCATGCCTGAATCACACTTGATTACCTTGTGTTTGATGAAGTAACGAAGACATTGATTGTGTAGGTGTGGAGAACTTTTGAGTGATTACTCGAGCTAATAACATCATGGCAGTTGTAAGCTTATCCTCTTGAGAATCCCCTTATAACTCCCCTTGGTATTCATCTTCATAGTCAACAACCTGTTAGAAGGATGTGTGATGGTTAGTAGGCGGGCATATTACGCGGTTGTGGTGAATAAGAAAAGATGCATTGAATTGTGAGAAGAAGCAATTTGATTGGCAATAAGGCTTAATGGATCATGATTCTTGGTAGCTTTCTTTGCTTTGGATGCTAGAACATGTGGTTCGAATTGTACTAAAGAATCATACAACATATCATAAGAAACTGTCTCCCCAGTTTGATTGTGACGAACCATGGTGACATATTTGCTCCATTCGGGTTGTAAACAATTGAGAAAAAAAGAATGGGACTCTCATGTGTCTCCTATATAAGCGTCAAGCATTGCGACTTGGTATTACGAAATCGATGTCTTTGGAAAATACACTGAAATAGGCGACGTACCTTACGACATCCAACGACGGTAGGACTTAGAAATGTCGCTACTAACGTTGGGAATTGCGACCATCTATTGGCCGTCGCTTACATTCCGGAAAACTAAATATAAACCTACACCTTATAGTAATGCTATGACACTTTCAACAGAACAATACAACATATAATCTACTATCCAAAATACTTACCAAGCGTTGTCAACTCCTTATACAACTACAACCACAATCTAATACAACATCATCTACTTTCTGCTGCAAATATTGTCAAAACATATATCCATAAGACGTGAGTGTCTCACATCTCTATAACAATCAAGATATACAACCTCAAACCTTTTTAATTCGTACACCATACCTTTACTAAAGCAACTTCTCCTGCCATCCCACAGCGAATTTAAATACATCATTCGTTATTATTGTCTTCTAGTAAGGAGATAAATTCCACTGTGACTTCCATCAGCAAATGATAATGTCTGTCTTGTTTTACCTCCCGGGTCCATTATTATGGACCATGGTATCAAGTTAACTTATATTATTACAGTAACCTTCGTTTACGTTCCACATAACACTGTTTAGATTAAGAGAAACATTAGGCTGTCACAAAAGGTGTACCAATTTGTAATAATGTCTGCCACATCGCGTTCCCGCTTCTTCAAGATATTATATAACCACCAAGCCTATTATTCAGGAAGTCTACTTTCCATGGAAATATAAATACCCTCTTTCACAAGCATTGGATGTTCATATCGGATATAAGTCTCCCGAATCTTAGCTAGAGTTTGTTGTATTTGAAGTAGAAGAACAATGTTGTATGCAAATGTAATACAATGCAAACTTGTAATCGTGTTTTGGACGATAAAGTCTTGTAATCGGAAGTACTCAATAACAGAGCAATTAAGCTATAACTTTCTTCTCAGTATATTACAAAGAAGTAACCGTGAACTTAAACTAAACCTGATTATGTATCGAAAGTCTAAGAGCGTTAACTACTTAAAAGATAACAAAAACAATAAAGCTGCTGAGTCATTATCAGCCATTAGATTCTATCAATGGCTCAAATCATAAGATATCAACTAAGTTTTCTCTATTAGACATAAATAGGCTCTCTTTTTTAACTACCATACAAATTTATAACAGAATGCACATAAACCCACATTTTGACGTAAATTATACCAAAATAAAATACATCCAACTACCTTGTGAAATGATTTTAACACACTTCCTTAATATCCATAAATTAGCATTCAACTGATCAAGTTTTGCATTCATACATGTTAACCAGTAACCCACACGAATACCTTCATCTACCACTGGTTCTGATTACAATTACAATGCACAATTGTATAATCTACGATTACAATGGTCTTAAAACATGTATTTAAAAACACATGTTCTATGATTAGTAATAAACAATGTAATAGTTTACAGAATTTGATCAGAACTTAATAAGAAAATAACAACTCGTCGATATTTGAATAGTTGTCGTTGGAAATGTAACAATTCACCAGAGTTTAAATACCCGTTGTCCGAAATGCAACAATTCGCGAGATAGGTTAACTTAGCAAATATTTAAACAAAGCGCTCTGTAATTTTTCCGATATAAATGAACAAACAATGTTCCAAAACACTAAAAAGTCTTGCATTCCTACGACCCTCTTTATAGAGGGAAACCCTTATTATGTTCATGTAACTAACTACACGATGCAAAGTACATTGTATGATTATACACGCTGAAATGACTAGTCCAGACACACTTTTTGAACAAAAAAAGTTTTGATCCAAACACACTTTTCGAACCAAAAATGTTTTGATCCAAACATACTTTTTGAACCAAAATAAGCACAAAAACTGCACAATAACAACTAAAGAGATCACTATAACGATAAAAAAATTAGGCCGGACTTGACGAAGTATACTCTAAATCATCCTATGGCTTCTAATTGTTTTGTGCAAATCACACTATTTAAGATAAATTAAATGTGATGTATCATATAATTGCCTATTGTTACGAAAGCATAATTACCAAAATGTAAAAGATACGAAACCTCTTAAACATAGAATACAAAACCAAAAGTTGAGATACGAAACCTATGACACAGTGTTACAAACCCCCCAACAAGGATATGTTTCTTGGATTCGGTTTTTATAGATTAAAATAGAGCTCCCAGCTAAGGGGGGGGGGCGGGGGGGGTGGGGGGGGTGGGGGGGGGGGGGGATTGTAATTTAAGTTGGATAGAAAGTTGTATGAAGAAGAAAAGAAGAGTTGGTGAGATGGATAAGTATGTCGCCATATCTATTACTAGAGAGAGAATACAAAATGGAGAAAGGAAAATAAACATCCACGACGCACGCAAGCACACACACTCGCCTTGTGTGCAGAGAGTATTTATACTCGATCCTAAAAGAGGGGACGAGTAGGGTATGTTAGGAAATATTGTAAAGTACTGCTGGCAGATAACGAAGTACTGTATGATATTATAAGTAATTTCAGATATGTAAATACTGTAGTTCATTGAAAAGTACTGTAAGCAATATCAAAGTACTACTTATTAACGTTTTAGAGTTTTAGTAAGGATTGTACCAGTCGAAAGATACATGACTAGTTGTATTATGAGAAGATAAGCATGGCAGGACTTGTAAGCCACTTAGGTTAATTCTTGATGACTACAAAAGACCCTTGCGAACGGCGGCGGGTGGCCGCAGGCGAGGGTGGGGGGGGGCAAGTCATCGTTAGGTTAATAGTACGAGTCTTAAGAAGAATGTGTTAACCGATAGTAATTTTAGTGTTTCTAGGAATCTGCAAAGCGTTAGGCACCAGTACATGGTGCGATAACTAAAGTAATCTGTTTAATCTCTCTTCGTTGTGTGCGTTGCTTCTTAATATCATCAATTACGATTCCACATAGTTCGAAGTATTCCAGTGTCGACGCTCATCAGTTGATTATCATCGGATTATCAAGAGTAGTAAATCATCCCTTTACACGCGCTAAAGGTTCAAACACCTTAACGTACATATACAGATCGATCGTGACTCTAATATGTTGAACCTTTAGCTTGTAAAGGATATTACTACCTTGAATAAATCCAACATAAATAACTAATCAAAACGCTGACACTGAAAATACTATCAACTATGGCGGAATCTAAGTTGATAATATTAAGAAGAACACACAGTCAGATAATCAAAAGAGTACTTTTATTATCAGGAATTCCTCCTAGCCCGGCGCAAGACGTGTTAAGTATTCTTTTCCACCCTTGAACCTGCCTAACTTGCAGATTCCTAAACACTAATATTCTAATCTCTAACACTTCTTCAAAGACTCGACTGTACCTAACTATGCCTCCCAAGGGGTCCTTTTATAGACATCAAGGATTAACCCTATTAGGCTTACCACTCTGTGATACAGCCACCATAGCCCCTAGAAAAACCTGCACCCAAGTAACAGAGTTACTAAAACCTCAGAACCAGATAAAACCACCCTAAACTGTGTTACTGAAACCCTTTCCAAATGAGCTCCAAAACCTTCCCATTAAGCAACCAACGATCTAAAACCAATATTAATACGAAACCTAAGACTTACGAACACCTCAACAGACCAACAACACCTTCGTTACTCAAACCCTAAATGATCAAACAGTGTTTACTAAACCGTGATACGTAATCTGAAGGAACGAAACCAAAACCAAGTATATGATCCCACCAACCACTTGAATATGAAACCCCAATACGTATATAAGCTTCCACTGATTAAACGAAACCAAACGTTATAACCGAGAAAGTCTCAAATCTACGAAACCACCTTTCGTAAATGCCAAATTACCTCAAACATCTCGTAAAATACCAAGAAATATCCCTACTTTCGTAAATTCTTACGTCTACAAACCTATAAAAAACACTCTATCGATATAATTTTAAAGCATTTTTAAATTTTACAATCACAATCTTATAATCTTATTCCCAGAATTGATAAAATATCTATGTTAGCAAGCTAATTGTAAATGTTAACGAAAGTTTTAACAAACGTTTACGAAAGCTAAGAATCACATTACGTATGACTGCAACGACGAAAACCAAAACTCAATACGAAAAGCTCAAAACTGAAATAACGAAAGCTATTTTTCCTCCTCCCCCCCCCCTCTCTCCCCAGCCTAAAAAAAAGAAAAAAAACAGCAAACAGCCGGAAACCTATTTCTTGCTTATACGAAAGCTCCAAACGTCCTATTTTAAAAACGATTTTTCAAATTCAATCTAAAACACGAAATGTTACATAACTAGATATTTAAACCTCAACAATTTTGATGATTCACGAAAGCTAATATTATGCGTTTTTTAAGGATAAAACAAAAAACTCATCAAATCATAAATCTAACATCATAAAATACTAAACCAACTGATCATATAATAGCCCTCAATACGAAGCTTGTATATAAAATTCCACACAACAAACCACAAAACACACGGTTAAAGCTCGTTATGGATTCACACGAAAAACAACACCATCTGATAGATCTTCTCCACACCTCTCCCTCTCCCTCCCTCTTCTCCCTCCCTCCCTTCAGCTCACACCTCGCCTCTCCTCTCCACTCTCTCTCCTCCCTCCAAAAACTCCTCCCTCTCCCTCTCCTTCTCCTCGCTCTCTCATCCCGGCCATCTCTCCCACCCTACCCTCCTCCCCGGCGAATGAGAAAACCCGAGACTTGTTAATAGAAATGTCATGTAATTTAGCATCCATGCTCACGCGTCTTATCTCTGCTATCCACAAACTTGCTTTCATGTAAATTATAAACCTTCTCCTAGTACAAATCAAAGATATAAATTCAGAAAATTGCATTTAGACAATCACCCAGGAGTTTTAGAGTTTTAGGGGATGTTCTGACGTATTATTGCAAGTATTATATTGGAAGTATTAGTAATCAGGACTCTTAAGTAGACTCACATTGTTAGTCTTATATTCATAGTTAGAGTTCTTCATGTTTGGGTGAGTAGGTCGTCTATGTTATTAGTCTCGTTGCATTAATTTCAGGTATCGTGAGACAGGACAGAGAGAGAGATTCAATATCTATCAGGAGGATACATTGCACAGGCGACACAACGTTTTATTAGGGGGTCTTTGTTATGATTACATTCATGGGAGATGGAGGAGAAGTGATATTACAATATAATGTAAAGACTTGTATAAATAATACGTTAAATTTCAGAGGAGGGGAACAGGGAGTAGGGGTGGTGGGGGACAGATATGTGAAGTGATATTACATTGGATTATTGTCTATTTACTGTAAATATGATGGTCTTGACGGACACATATCTTTTTGTGATATTAATGTTTCTGGCATAAGTGATATTATAACAGGGTTCTTGATTAGGGGTCACATCTTGGGTGGACACGTCTGTTGCATGGAATGGGTTACATACATACGGTATTAGGAGTCTTATAGTTGTTACTATCTATTTACGGTATCAAGGTGTAGGGGACAATGCTTGATTCATTTGGTAATGTATGGAGACATACACATGAGGTAGAGGTAGGGGACACACTAGTGGGGAAATAGGAGATATGCGTATGAGGCATGTTATAGAATATAACTAAAAACATTAAATAATGCGGACTAGCGAGAGTTGAAATCAAGTGTGGATAGATAAGAGAGGAGGGCAGAAGGACATCAACTTTTATACTCTCATAAGTGTAAAACTTAAGTGCGGGGATGACGAAGGTTAGTGGAGGGGGGGGGGGCGTACTTGTGGAATTCGGAATTAATGTAGGGAGAGAATAAAAATCGGGTTGACTGAGTGAGTGGACTTCTTCTTGTGGGAAGGATAGTGGTGGTCTTGTGGGTTGTCTCTATTTCTTATTTTATTCATCTTAATGGTGTTTAGTTTTATTTACAATTTCGGGTTTTACAATTGAACAGCAGTGAGTTACTCACAATGGTTTTTGTACAGAGTTAGATTATGTTTTTTAAGGTGGTAATTTATTTACTTTAGCACTAGATGTGTTTGTTTACTTTTTTATGGATTACTTGCAACTTTATATTTACTTTATTATATTAAATGACATTTTATAACATTAGGATTGAGGTTTATGGGATGGTAATTTTTTTTTTTACATTGCTATTATTTTTTTTTTTAATTAACATAAATTTAAGCAATTAATTGATTTTATATTATTTTCTTTTTGTGCTTTGTTTTTTTTTTTTTGGTTTTTCTTTTTCTTTCAGTTCTCTTTTCGACGATCTAACCTTGAGAGGCTCTATCTTATATGTTTCAGATCTTTTTGTCTTAAGTATCCTAGATGTGACTGATTTAGAAGATCCAAAAAAACCTAATACTGTTCTGGTGGGGTAATAGTCTTAGAGAGTACATGGATCATAGGTTTTACCAAAACCAAAACCTGAAAGAACTTGACAGATGTTACACCATGCTCATGAACTTTAACGTTCTATGTATCAGTAGGTGGGGCATTAATCCACAAGAATCACGGAGGGTGTAGCAAACACATGACGAAGTTGATGAGAATTCATTCAACCATAGGAATTTTAGTAAAGGCAATTGTGCAAGCCAACCGATCCCCATATCAATAATAGGAATAATTAAAGATAGGGAAGGTGGATACAGAAGGAGGAGCGAGTACTTACAACCTAGATTGTTTTCGTTCAAAATTCTAATCAACAATCCGTTATGTTCACTTTAATTATTGATATTGTAGATAAATAATTTGGTTTCAATACAATTGGTAGATTTCCTAAACTACCAATGGAGATTGTCCAACAAAAGGTTACCAAGGTTTGTAGGATTCCTATACCATAGATAACGTCTTATATAAGTAGAGAATACTTTGTAATTGGTGGATGTTATATGATGAGTGCCAAAAATAATTGGGAAGACCTTGGCGTATGTGAGGTTAATGGCAAGTAGAGAAATTAAAAAAATTTATAACCATTTTCTCATATGGGAAAGTAAGAAGAATCGCTATGGTATACACCCCACAAAAATACACCCAAAGTAACACTACCGACAATTACCAAAACCGACCCCCGAGGTTAAAGAAGTTGAAGAAAAAATGTAAGTTAGGTGTCCGAGTTCTTGATGAACACATTAGAAAATAAAATAAATTCTCCAAAAACCTTAAAAAATAAAACACAACCTGGAAGATAAATTTTTTTCAAACTTTATTATTTTGAAAAAAAAAAACAAGAGAAAACACATAAGATAGAGTAACAGTCATAACTTTAAAAAAATAAAAAGTACTATGACAATAATATTGCACAACCATACCCAAAATGGAAAAACCCCCCTCCCTCCCCTCAATCATTCAGAAAACACATATCCATAACTAAAATGACTAAAAACCATCAACAACATCACAAAAAAAAACAACAACAAAAAAAAATAAATCAATACACAACAAACTACCCAAAACAAAAACAAACAACAAACACCCAAACACACCCAAACACCAACCCAAAAATATCAAAAAAAAAAAAAAAACAAAAAAAAAAATAAAACACACTCAAAAAAAAAAACATAAAAAACAAACAACATCGATAATTAATCACATATATATAATAACAACAAAAATACACAAAAGAAAAAAAAAAAGAAACGGACAAACAACACCAAAAAAAAATTTAAAAAAAGATAAATAACAAAAAAAAAACATCACATAAAAACAAAAACAAACACCCCCCCAAAAATACAAACATGACCCACCACCAAAACAAACAAAAAAATAAAAACTCAAAACAATAAAAAAATAAAAAACATACTAAAAAAGAAAAAAACAAACTAACAAACAAACACTATTAAAAATTGCTACAAACACAAACACAAAAAACAAAAACCCAACACAAACACAAAACACCACCAATAACTACTAAAACATCCCACAACTCAATAATACACAACAAAATAAACCCACAAAATAACAACAACTCAACAAAAAACAAAAAACCAAAAACCAACAACACAATTCAAAAACCAACACTGCAACCAACATAAAAAAAGAAACCACCAACAGTAAAATAAACATCTTACCAAAACACACCCCAACAATACAATCACACCAACACAAAAATAAATCTAAACACACAAAACACCCACAATTCTAAAAAAAAAATAAAAAATCAAAATTTCTCTCAATATAAAAAAAAAAAATTAAGATATAACTTTATATAACAAAAAATAAAAAAGAAACAAGAACAAAAATAAAACATACTCTAAAAAAATATCAAATATAAAAAAAAAATCATCACACAAAAAAAAAACAAATCAAACAAAAAACCTCAAAAACAATAACAAACAAAATAAAAAAAATTTAAATTTCTATTTTTTTTATTTGCTTTACATACACAGAAAAAGATGTATTAAAGTTCATTTATATTAACATCAGTCTCAATAATAAAAAAAAGTATAATAAAATTAAGTAAAAAAAATAAAAAAAAATATAATATAATAAAAAATATATATTGGTTGGGAGTTTGGTGGGTCAAAATGTTTTGGATACCAACTATGGATCATTACAAAGTTGACTTTAAAGACGATCTGACAATGTTATACACTTTTTCAAGCTTATGAAACAATTCAAGCTATGGTAATCATCAACCGAGTGTTCGAGCCCTTACACAAGGACAATTGATATCACAGAACGAGGGTTGAACAACGGCTTTTGCAAGATTATTTTGGCGACAAAAACAATCCACCTAAATACCATGATAGAATTTAGACGAATGTATCGTATAGTCAAAAACATTTTACAATATAGTCAATGAAATTACCATTACAATGTTGAACCTCTGTCTTAACAAGACACTTTGCTTTTTTTAGAATAAGTCTTGGATTGTAGAAGGGCCCTTGTAAGTTTTTTAGCGGTCTTATGAAGATGCACATTGGTGATACTCTAGATTGACAAACTACACAAAACCTGATGCATTTGACGAGTAATTACAATGAGTGAACATTGTTACGTGATTGATTCTAACAAAACTGTCACTAAAATGCAAAATCTCAAATAATTTTTTTATTCAGGATTTGTTTCAGATTATTATTTTTATGTTAAATCATTACACTTAGAGATATTTAAGAACACCCATTTTTGATGACTAGGCTACCGGAATAGCTCAAAAGCATTGAGTGTATGCATTGGAGTGGGTAAATGTCTGAAGCATCTATCACGGCCTAATTTCAAAAGGCGTGATTCATAAATAAACCGACACTATTGCTTGAAGTCGATGCATCAATGATATTTGATAAGGCATACATATTTGGTGTTGCGGGGGCAAATAATGATCTTAATGCTCTATATACTTCAAACAAATTTGATGACCTTATTGACGATATTGCCTCGGAAGCTCCATTTGTAGTAAATTAAGAAAAAAAAAAAACATACTAATAAGGTTTCTATTAGCGGATGAAATTATCGCTCAAGAAATAGCATAACGTTTGTCAAAAAAATCTATTTAAAAGGATGAAAAAACAATGATATCTTTTAAAAAGATTTAGCAAGAAGGAGCAATAACAAGATATCGATCGAATCACCCGCTATTGGAATCCAAAAGGTCGATAGGTGAATTGTACAACACCCGGCACATGCTTACAAATTAGACTCACTATAATGAAATCATTTATTTTGCATCATATTTACATAACATGATATTAAATAGAACAAGAATTCACATTAGAAGTTTAGCGAAATTGTATGTTTCTCCACAACTGCATTTGCAACGTACTGAGTCAAAGATGGCGAAATTTAATCGAAGAAAAAAACAAAAGAACTTCGAGATAGTAAAGTACATTACCGACCTCGACAAGATACGGTGGAAGTAACTATTAGAACTTTTAATCACTAACTTGTGATAGATTTCTATCATATTTATAATAGTGTTTCGCTCTTTTAATTTAATGAAATGTGTTGATTTTATTTAAATATATGAAAAAATTAACTTGAGTGATGAGAAAAGTTATTTTTGTATTAAGTTATTGACGCAGAACGAAGCGTGTTATAAACCCTAACTAGGGTTCAAGATGAAACACAAAAAGAATAAAGACTGAAGTCGTGATTTTTATTAATTATCGAATGCCTACACAATAAACTCAAGCCCTATATTTATAGGAGAACTAAACTTGGGGAAAAAGATAACCAGAATTTTTTAGAATAAACAAAATATGGAAAGTCAAATAAACAAGAATATGAACACAAATAAAAAGTCAACGACACCTTATACGGTTACTCCAGACCAATTGTAGAATCACTCATAACAACTCCAAATAGAGTTGCTCCCAAAAACCAGTAACCTCAGTATGTAATCCTATTGTTTAGCAATAACATTACTTGTTAGGAGTAACATTACTCCTACCACTTGTAATTTCATTCTTCATGTTCCCACGATCATAATTATGGGTGGGTGGGGGTGGTGGAGGGTAGGTGTTTTGGGGGGGGGGTGGGTGGTGGTTGGGGGGTTAGGGGGTGGGTAGGGTGGGGGGGTTGGTTGTGTTGGAGGGAATAGAAAATAGATAATATGAATTTTAGGTTTTGGTGGTAAAAAGCATAGGAAATGTGGCGGCACATATATATGGGAATAGGGGAATTGACTCCATAATTCAAATACTACAACCGTCTAGTAGCGATGCAGTGGGTGTGGTGTTTGTTAGAATGCAGTCAGAAACAAAAGGTGGTGGTTGCGGGGACTACTATATTTCTCTGCTAGCTTGTTAATCATGTCCTCATCATTCCCCCTCTCTTTGAAAAGAACTCGTCCCCGAGTGCTTGTCCTCATTCACGTCCTCGGAGTGAAACTCATAAATATTCGACACATTGAAAGTCTTTGAAATATTCATAGTATTTGGCAAGTCCACCACATAAGTATTATCATTAATCTTTCAAAGTATTTTGTAGGGATCATATTTCTTTGGCTGTAACTTGCTATAAGTCCCAACCAAAAAACATTCTTTGCGAAGAAACACCATTACCTTATATCCTACTTGGAACAACTTCTTTCGACGATGCTTATACGCTGCAATTTTGTACTTGGCATGTAGGGGTGAGCATGGTGCGGATCAGTGCAGATTCTGGCAAAAACCACATCGCATCCGCAATTGCGGTTTTTAAAAAGTGAGGAACCACATCCGCGGTTTTTGACGAGTTTTAGTTATTGCGAGTTTTATTACGGATATTAACCGTCACCGCAAATCATATTTTGTTATTAATTTTTTGTTATCTTGCCACGCTCTAGGTGCTCCATATATTCCTCGGCAAACTCATTAATCGTGTCCTCATCATTCCCCCTCTCTTTAGAAGAACTCGTCCTCGAGTGCTTACCTTTATTCACGTCCTCGGAATGAAACTCATAAATATCCGACACATTAAAAGTCTTCGAAATACTCATAGTATTTGGCAAGTCCACTACATAAGCACTGTCATTAATCTTTCGAAGTATTTTGTACGGACCGTATTTCTTTGGCTCTAGCTTGCTATAAGTTCCAACCGGAAAACGTTCTTTGCGAAGAAACACCATTACCTCATCTCCTACTTGGAACAACTTCTTTCGACGATGCTTATCCGCTGCAAATTTATACTTAGCATTTTCTTCGGTAATGTTGGCTCGCACAACCTCATGAGTAGCTTGAACTTATTCCACCATCCTATTTGCTTGAATATTCTTCTTCCCTGGTAAATCAACTAAATCCACCACGTGCCTTGGAGAAGTCTTGTACACAACCTCAAATGGTGAAAATCCCGTGGAACTATGAACCGCACTATTATAAGCAAATTCAGCTTGTGCCAACGACACATCCCAAAGTTTAGGCTTTTCCCCACACAAGCAACGTATCATAATTCCCAATGTGCGATTAACTACTTCAGTTTGGCCATCCGTTTGAGGATGAGCGGTACTACTAAAATTCAAAGATGTACCCAATCGTCTCCAAAGTGCCAACAAAAAATGAGCAAGAAACTTACTATCCCGATCCGAAGTAATGGATTTTGGAACTCTATGTAAACGAACCACCTCTTGAAAGAACAACCTCACAATATGTGCCGCATCCGAAGTCTTCTTACATGGAATGAAATGCGCCATTTTGGAAAACCTATCAACAACAACAAACACAGAATCGACTCCCCGTTGAGTGCAAGGAAGCCCAAGCACAAAATCCATCAAAACATTGACCTAAGGACTCTTAGGTACGGGCAATAGCACATAAAGACCTGTATTTTATGCTTTACCCTTTCCTTCTTGACACACGACACATCTCTTCACGAAAGCTCCAACATCCCTTTTTAATTGAGGCCAAGAAAATCGACTTTCTACACTCGCAATGGTCTTATCTCGGCCTAGAGCACTCAATCCTTTCGCATGTATCTCCTTAACCAGTTGACTCTTAAGGGAAGTCTTAGAAATACACAAACGATTACCTTTAAACAAATATCCATCAAGTATAAGAAACTCACCCCGATGTTGCTTGGTTTCGAGCTCCATCCAATTGTTACGAAAATCTTCATCACTTGCGTACAACTCCTTGATTGAATTGAAACCCAAAACCTCGTTACTAATGGACACCAATAAAGTGGTCTTTCTACTCAAATCAATTTGGTGTTGAATATTCCTCATAAGTGTCTGCCCATTCTTGATCCACCCAATCTGATAAGGACTATGATGGGGGTTCATGGTTGGAAGCTTAAAAGCTTTAACCAAAGCCTTAGACACTAAATTTTTGCATCTCCCTCCATCAATGATAATAGAACAAATCTTTTCCTTAACCAAGCATTTAGTTTGAAAGAATTTATTTCTTTGTGAAGAGTCACTAACCTTAGGCGAACACAAAGTTCATTGAATTACATATGTAACTTGTTCCGCCTCTCCGTCCAAAGGCTTGGCATACTCTAACTCTTCTTCTTGAAATGCATCGTCACTAATCAGCCCGTCATTCCCACTTTCTACCTGAAACACTTGGCACCCGTTGGTCTAGCATAAGGGTTTGAAATGACCGGTTGACTTTTGTTATTCTTGTCCACTCCACTTCCACTAGCTTTAGAACTTGAGGTTGTTGTAGTAGTGCTAGGAATGGTAGATTGAATTGGGTTGGGTCGAATCCCATAATTACTCGAACTCTCCATGTTTGAACGCCTAAACCCAACTCCGGTTTTAGAAGCCATCCTTTACACCTTTATTGCCATGTTTTGAGCTTGATCCACGGACCAAATCGGTGTCAAGCTCAACCTCTCTTGGATTGAAGAATTCAGCCCACTGATATACCTAGCCGCGGATTGTTCGTCTGTTTCCCTCAAGTTACAATGGGCTTGCAACCTCAAAAACTCACCCGTATAGTCGGCTACAGTTCTTTTTCTTTGGACACAAGTATGATATTGTTGGTACAAAATTTGCTCAATATCCGGGGGCAGAAACCTACCTTTGATCATCCGTTTCATCCTCATCCAAGTATTCACGGGTCGTCTACCTTGTGATCTTCGGTTATCTTGTTCACGTTGCCACCAAGCTTCCGCTCCTCCACGTAACTTATAAGCCACAACCTTCACTTGTTCTTCTTCGGGAACTTCCATGATGTCAAAAAACTTGTCGACCTCATATAACCAATCTAGCACCGCCTCAATGTCAAGATTTCCAACAAAGTTAGGAATCTCGACCTTGACCCGATAACTTTGCCGCTCACCATACCCACGAGGATTAACATTATGACCAACCATAGTCCTACGTCGATCGCCTCTCAAAGGACCTCTATTATACTCATCCATGGTTTCTTCACCTTCATCCTCATCTGAAGACATCATGTCATCATGTTTCCAAACTTGTTTTGGAGGTTGGTTACGCTTATGATTATCATTGAATCCCTTAAAATTGGTACGGGATCTATGAATACTACGTTCGTCACCCTCACGATTTGGATGGTTTCCACCACCTATGATAAGAACAGTGGACATACTCGCGAATTTGGAATTGAGATCATTGATCGTAATATCCATCTCTTCGGTCGACCGCACCCCACTACAGGTACGGGTTTGAGGGATCTCTGCACTACCCACCATCTAGGATACTAACAAGCTCTAGATACCAACTAACGCAGAACAGAAGCGTACTATAAACCCTAACTAGGGTTCAAGTCGAATCACAAAATGATAAAAGACTAAAAATCTGAATTTTATTGATAATTGAATCTTGAAAATTGAATGACTAAACAATAAACTCAAGCCCTATATTTATAGGAGAACTAAACTTGAGAAAAAAGTCAAGAATAATAAAAATATGAAAATCAAATAAAGTCAATAAACAAAATATGAAAATCATATTTTGTAATTAATATTAAAATTCTTCATCTTTAAGGCTATTTATTTTTGACAGTACCCTTACTCTTGTCATGCTCTAAGTGAATCATATATTCTTTTGCTAGCTCTTGAATCATGTCCTCATCAGATGTACTTTTGTTGTTGGGATTTTAATTTTTTATATAAGTAACTTGTTTTTATAAGCGTGCTAGCTATGGAAGTAATCACTGTAACAAAATGAAACAACCAAGACCATATGTATATCGATTACTTTTGCGCCTTACAATTAATGTGTCCAGTAATTTAACGGAAAGTTGTGAGGGTGACTCCGGTATAACTAAAGTTGGGGATGGTGAAAAATACAAGTATTAATAGAATGGCATGAAGACTTAAAAAGTTAAAAGGACATAACATTTTGGTGTAAATCCTTTAATGACTACATATTAAATGACCCACTCTTCTTTTCTACAAACATCGACACCACAAAAATGACTAGATATCACTTGAACAGTCATCTAAAGAGAAAAAGATACAATACAAGGAGCCGCATTTCAATTAAACAAGATAGTTAAAAAAGGATGAAACCTAACAAAATAAAAGTATAAAACTATATGCACACTAAACTCATAACCCATGAGACTTGCACGGAGTGGCGGACGCAGAATTTTAAACCATGTGTAGCACGATTTTTTCATTCGCTTCGCGAATGATTGTTGATCTTAATTATTTGTATAATAGATAGAATTAGTTTTTTTTTTATTATAGTTAGTGCATCCTCTAATTTAAACATATTGGGTGTGTTTGTTAAAAGTAGCTATAAGCGATAGTGAGCTGTGAGCATTAACCGTGAGCAGTAGCCACAACTCACCGTTTCTTTGCCACAAATTCTTAAACAAGCATTGAAGAATTAACTTTCTTAAAAAATAACCACAACTCAACGCTTATTTACCAAACGATTACTAAAATCAAAATGATTATCGCTCATTTGCCAAACGACCACTAAAAAAATGTTCAATGCTCACCGCTCAAACATACCCATTATGTAAATAAAATAAATCTTTTGAGTGATAAATAAAACAAAACGTTTAGGAACGTTTTATAACTATATACTGTAGTGTTTTACAAAATAAGAAATTACATATTCTAGTAGATATTAAAGGGGAAGACTACATGACCTTTTTGAACAAGAATATTACTGTATACAAGTTGACTCTATAGCCCCATCTCTCTATTCCGAAATGAACCAATGAAACAAGTGACAAAAAGTTAGCAAGAAGACAAATATATTTTAATAAACACTACATTTCATCATCTTCAACATCCATTTTCTTCCAAAACAAACCTCACAGCCATATTTCCTCAAAAAACGAGTGTAGCACTTTTAAAAATCAGAAATTTTTACAAGATGATTACTCTCCGTCAACGACAACCATGTGTGGCACGTGCCACACGTATCCCATGTGTAACTCCCCCCTGCATACATAATGACAAAGGGTGCTAATACCGGAAACTTCTGGTAAAGGGTAGGGGTGTTTACGGGACGGTTCGGTTCGGTTAGTTGGAAGATTTAAACTATCTGTCGCGAGGCGGGTAATTAATTTTACTATCCGTCGCCGAACCGTACTAGGCGGGTAACCGGACATGCGGGTACCCGAAGTGAGCG
>BQNB010141598.1:0-17248 GCA_026074375.1 Tanacetum coccineum
GTTAAGTCGCTCAAATGAGTCCCGAACCGCTTTTATCAAAAAGTATAATAAAAATGTTACACTTTTAACCCCTCAACTATCTCAACTTGTCACTTTAGTTTATATATATATATAAACTTATAACTTCATTTCATTTCTTCTCTTTTACATACACACACAAACATATAACACTCATCTCCCTCCTCTCTCTCCCTCAATTATCCGGCCACCCTCCGGCGCCGGCGACCACCACCAACCACCGCCGGAAAATATTTTCCGGCGAAGACCAAAATTACTCCCCACCTAACGATCTACCCGATCCCCATATACACGCGCCTCCACGCGCCGCGGCCCCTTTTAAAATAATTAAATTTGTATTTAATTATCATAAGTTATTAAATAAAAATATTTAATAAATTAATTATCTTGTTAATCGAAAACGTATGTTAAAAACGCAAATATTAAAGTTAAAATTCGTTTTACGGATAAAGTTTATCGGAAAAATATATAAATGAATAATAAACGTTTTAAATAAATTCTATAAAACGTTTACAAAAATTAGTCGAGTGAATACTCATTTTTATCAGAAAAATGATTCGGAAAACAATGGCGAAAGTTTCGAGATTTGAATCGTCCGTTAAGTCATTCAAACGAGTCCCGAACCGTTTTTATTAAAAACTATATTAAACATTTACAAATTAGACCCTAGTCTATTAAAACTTGTCATTAACTATTACTATATATATAAAATTATATATCTTTTTTTTTCATTTTTACATATAAACTCACACACACTCTCTCATAACTCTCTCTTCTCCCTCCCAAATATCCGGCAGCCGGCGACCACCACCACAGCCGCCAGAAAAGTTTTTCGACGAGCTTTTCCGGCCAACACCAAAAATCCTTCCCATCTCCCGATCTATCTGATCCCCACCATCACTCTCCCTCACTCGCGATCCACACCGCCACTCGCCACCACTGCCACCCGCTGCCACCACCATCATCATACACCATCTTCATCATCATCATCATCATTTACTAGCACCGAGGGTGCGTTGGTTTATGGTGACAACCCCGAGAGGGTGCGTCGGGTCGGGTGTATAGCACCCGGAGGGTGCGTTTGTTGTCGACAGCCACACAAGGGGTGTGTTTTGGTTCTTATAACACCATCAAGGGTGCGTTCGGTTGGTGTTTTCCAGCCAACAAGGGTGCGTCCGGGTTTAAAACCACCACCCAAGGGGCGGTTTGGTTTATAATATTGCACCAAGCGGGTGCGTTTGGTTTGTATCATAACAGCCGGGGGACAGCCGGGGAAATAGGGTGAGTTTGGTTTCGTGGGTTATTTAACAGCCGTAGAGTGCGTTTGGTAAAACAGCCGAGGGGCTGTTGGGTTTGGCTGCGAAAACAACCGGGGTGCGTCGGGTTTGTGGGATAACACCGAAAAAGGGTGAGTTTGGTTAACACAAAAATATATTAATTGTTTCATATATTTGATTAATGAATTTATATGTGATGAAACATGTTGAAACTTGCGCGGTCTAGTATAATATGTCATAAATATTAAAACGGGACTGATATTAATGTATAAGCGATATTAGATATATTTTAGACGAGAGTTGAACTAAAAACGAACTATGGCGCGTTTTGGAACGAATAATTAATAGCAGAAAACGGAACATGGGATTCGAGATTTTGATAAGTTAGACTTTGGTTTACAAAAGATAACAAATTATATTTTTACGGACGTTTTGATATAAAACGGGACTTCTAACTCTCAATAACGAAGAAACTGGATCGAAATCGGAATATACACTTTAGTAGAAAAATAGGTTATTTTTAATATATATTAAAAATGGCAGATTTATTAATTAAACGATTTGAGCACTTTCGAGTCCGTTTCAGCCTTCCGGCGAAACACGAAAGTTGTTCGTAATGACGTTTTACTTTGCCGCGAGGCTTATCAGTTTTAAAACTTGAGATATAGCGGGTCAAAACTAAAGGTCAACGTAAAAGTCAACGGATATTTTAATTAATATTAATACATTATGAGTACGATTTTGAATGATAAAATAAAGTCGGTTAATATATTATTTCAATTAATAGTTTTAAGATCATTGTTTGGTTCTAAAAACGGGGAGTCTAAAAATAGTAACTTTCTGTAAATATTGAGATAAGTTAGGATTGGACGAAAAATAGTATATATACATATAATATACTAAGGATTAAGGTTTAAAGACGCGCAAGTGGATTTCTCATCACATGTATATATGTATGTATACATATAAAAATATGTATGATTTCGTGGTAACGATGTACGCATCGTTGGTCGTATTTATTACGTGTTATAATCGAACGACATAATTATAGGTCGTGGTCGAGATCGTTGCAGATTCAGTTGTGATTTAATTGGATTAATTGATCGTGGTCTTTAATCAATGTGAGTTCATAGCCTCGCTTTTCAATCTTTTGAATGTTTTATAACCCGCGAGGGGGATACATGCTTGTCTACAAATTCTTATACTTACTCGATTATCTTATAACAATGTGATTGTTTTAAGGGATTTTGTGAGTTTATAGTCCCATGTTTTACTTGTTTTCATACGCTTTATAACTTTTGAGGTGAGGACTTGCTTGTTGCTAAATTGTTTGCAAATTCAATTACATGGTCGATTACATACGTGTTTACATGAATATTTACAAGCTCATATTTACATGAATATTTACAAACTCATATTTACATGATTTGTTACAAACTCATTTACATACTTTGTTTTACAAATTGGACGCAAGTGAAAGTTTATATTGATTACGTGTGTACCTAAGTATAAATAATAACCCCCTTTTAAGCCCACTTATTGTGAACTGTTAATTCCTGGTTTGGAAGCGCGAGTGTTATAAGGTAGATCTATCGGGTTTGACAACCCTCGTTCCGGTGACTAGCTATCACCGGGAACGAATATTATAACAGGTCGGTTTTGGATGTTGCGGGTTACAACATCTGTATGGGCATAATGGCTAAAATAGCTAATATACGTCGAGCTTCAGTGTCATGAGCTTAGTGTAACAGTAATCTGGTTTTGTGATGTCTGCATTTGTTGTAGTATTACAGGGAAAATTCTTGCGGTCCTACCTTGTATATATTATTTTCAGGAAATCGATAGGCACGAGGTGCCAGGGATACATTTTTGGTGACATTAAATTTGTCATGCATTATTTATAAAAATCTTTGGGATAAGATTGGTACTTTTGGGTGACATTAAATTAACCATGCATTCTTTATAAAATCTTTGGGATAATATTGGTACTTTTGGTGACATAAAATGGGTCGTGCATATTTTATAAACATTTTACATGGTACTGTGATGACACAGTGGATAAATATATTTGTTGAAACTTACATTCATACTTAAACTAACCTATGAACTCACCAACTTTATGTTGACCGTTTTAAGCATGTTTTTCTCAGGTAAATTATATGCTCGGATTTCTTGAAGTGCATTGGAGTCTATACATACAAGCTTTTCATTGTGATGCAATTATGGGACAAATGTTATATTAAATTCAGATTTTTATTAAATCAACAAATGTTATTTTTCAAACGACACCTAGAGGTCGTTCTCTTGTATCTAGTGTTGCGTATTATGAAGTAACTCCCCAAAGTGGTATTCCGCTGCGTTGTTGTATTTTTGGGGGTGTTACAGATTGGTATCAGAGCACTGGTTATAGAGAACTAGGTTGCATATTTTACCCTAGACTATAACCGTTTTCACAAATATTAAATCCCTGCCCAAATTAGGGTACATACAAGTCTACGTCACAGCGTCATGAACTGTAAATCACTTGGAGGGTGAGCGCGAATGTTATGAAATAGATCTATTCGGGTGTGGATCCCTGTTCGGGTGATTAGCGATCACTTGGTAAACGAACATTATAGCGTGATGTCCACGTGAATGATATAACATAGATCTATTCGGGATTGACAACCCCCGTTCGGGTGATTAGCTATCACCAGGTAAACGAACGTTATAACATGTCGGATCATTGTTGGGGACTACAGGGCCCCCCGACACATACATACTTGGAACATTTTGGTGACATTACATCTGTCATGCATTACTTATAAACATCTTTGGGATAAGATTGGTACATTTTGGTGACATTACATCTGTCATGCATTACTTATAAACATCTTTAGGATAAGATTGGTACTTTTGGTGACATAAAATGTGTCATGCATTCTTTATAAATCGTTAGGATTTTTACATGCACCTGTGATGATACAGTGGATTACATTCATATTTAAACTAATCTATGAACTCACCAACTTTAATGTTGACACTTTTAAGCATGTTTTTCTCAGGTGAATTAGATGCTTGGATTATTTGATGTGCATTGGAGTCTTTACATTCAAGTTTTTCATGGTGATGCAATTATGGGACAACTATTATTTTGATTTCAGAAAATCAACGAGATTGTTTTACAAACGACACATTTAGAGGTCGTTCTCTTGTATCTTGTGCTATTGTATTATGAAGTAACGCCCCCTGACATATTTCCGCTGCGACACATTTTTGGGGGTGTTACAGATTGGTATCAGAGCACTGGTTATAGAGAACTAGGTTGCATATTTTACCCTAGACTATAACCGTTTTCACAAACATTGCATCACATCAAACATTTTCAAAGTGCATACACGCTACTTGCTTATGTGCTTACATTACGTGCTGCATTAAGTGCTTACGTGACATACATATATATAATATATATATGCTTGCATTCCTTTCGCGTATATCGTACGCTTATTTATATAAGAGTTATTATATAAATACCAGAATATTTTTAAGACATTGTGGGTTGCACAATGGTCTCATTCTACTCGTCAGACATTGTGAGTTATACAATGGTCTCATCTTATTGGTGAAATATTAAACCTTTTAGCGGTTATTTTCAAAGTTTTTTGTTAAATGCGAATTTATTAATAAAATAAGCCAAAAAAGGCAATGTACAAAGAGAAAACAATTTTTAGGACACCTTCTTAAATACATTTACTTTGGCACAAATAAAAAATGGGACTAGAAAAATTCAAGCTCGGTACAAAATCCATAATGCAATGAAACAATAAACCAAGAAGGTAGATACAAAATGATCAATTCATAGAGTCTCTACAGCCCATCAAGACAACAGAACAGACCATAAAGAAGATACATTGGAAACACATGGAGTGCAACAAGAATAGTGTGCCCCTTTAAAAAACTTCCCTAAACAAAAAACCAAGTAGGTTAAACCTTGGAGAAAACAAATGAGTACAACTTTCTCTTAGTCCTCCCAAATCAACATTAGAACGCCACAAACATACCTAGAGAATAAATGATTAAGAAACTATTTTCATGATATTCAATAGAGCCATTATTAAGATACCATGCAGATGCACATATCCCCAAAGAATAGGAAACTATAGAGGCATAGGACAATATTGGTAAAAACCATACGTTGAATTCCAATTCCATAGAGAAGTGTTCATGTCCTTCATGGAAACACTAATCGTGGAACCAAGAGTTTCCCATAGTTGACAATCATCTAAAGGAGGATAAGTTCGAAATAAAAAGGAAACAAAATCACAAACAAAACATAATTGATTCTGCCCAAAATAAAGCTTAAAAATAGAAAAAATGCCCTTTTGAGGGCCCAAACGACCCCGAAAGGCCTAAGACAGACAGGGCTCATGATATTACCATGAGTCTTGATCGTTGGGCCGTTTTCGAGTGACCATGCGAATTTCAGCCCAATCCGCCACAGAAATTTGTTACCGTAAAATAATTTGTTGCCACAAAATAAGCGTCGAGCGTATTTGTCATGTCGACTCGCTCGTTGACCGTATCTGCATCAGAGGTCCCCATGATATGACATTAGAAGGTAACCTGCAAAAAATAGGCTAATAAACTTGACTTCCTTGTAACACTAATGATAAATTTCACCCGAAAAGAAAAATTGGAAAATACCCGCTAAAAGGTATAATTATTCATGAACAAATATTTTTTGGTGAAATATTAAACCTTTTAGCGGGTATTTTCAACGTTTTTTGTTAAATGCGAATTTATTAATAAAATAAGCCAAAAAAGGCAATGTACAAAGAGAAAACAATTTTTAGGACACCTTCTTAAATACTTTTACTTTGGCACAAATAAAAAATGGGACTAGAAAAAGTCAAGCTCGGTACAAAAACCATAATGCAATGAAACAATAAACCAAGAAGTAGATAAAAAAATGACCAATTCATAGTAGTCTAAGCCCATCAAGACAACATAACAGAACAGTCATTAAAGAAGATTTACATTGGAAATCACATGCGTGCAACAAGAATAGTGTGGCCCCTTTAAAAAACTTCTAATCAAAAAACCAAGTAGGTTAAAACCTGGGAAGAAAACAATGAGTACAAACTTTCTCTAGTCCTCCAAATCAACATTTAGAACGCCACAAACATTCCTAGAGAATAAATGATTAATGAAACTATTTTCATTGTTATTCATAGTGCCGTTATTAAGTTTCAATGCAGATTGCAACATTATCACCAAAGAATAGGAAAACTATAGAGGCCTTAGGAACAATATTGTTAAAAAACATACGTTGAATTCAATTCATTAGAGAAGTGTTCATGTCCTCATCGAAACACTAATCGTGGAACTAGAGTTTCCGATAGTTGACAATCTCTAAAGGAGGATAAGTTATATAAATAAAAGGGAAACAAAATCTCAAACAAAACATATGTTCTGCCACCATCTAAAGCTTAAAAATATATAACATAACCTTTTGAGATTTCTGTCCAAACGACCTGATAAGGCATAGACTGAAGGGCTCATGGTTACCAATGGGTCTTGACCTTTGGCGTTTATTGAGTGACCATGGAATTTCAGCCTAATCCGCCAGAGAAAATTTGTTACCGTAAAAATAATAAGTTGTTGCCACAAATACAGCGATTTCGAGCGTAGTTGTATGTCGACTCGCTCGTTGACCGTATTCTGCTCAGAGGTCCCCATTGTAACATCCGGAGATTTTTCGATTTTAGTTTGAGATGTCCAATCTTTGATCTTTTTAGGGTTCGGCTTGATCTTATTAAGAACGATCATCTAATCCGTTTTTCACGACTCGGGACTCTAAAGCATTTGACGTGGAATGACATTCATGACATCTTTTTAAGTTCTGCCGCGAGACCTGAATACGAGCGAAAAGGGACCTCTTAAAACAGCACAGCAAAACATTTTCGAACAATGTACAACCGGACACACAATAAACAATTAAATTTGTTTTAGTTTATAAATATTTATTTATTAAAAATATTAATAAATTATTTCAATCATGTTTAATTAAAAGCGTTTTGGATAACGCGACTATTCGAGTTGAAATCCCATTTTTATTTCAGTCGGATGCGAGAAACCGGTTCACAAAATTGAATAACATATATTTCTTATTTATGTTATAGAATATTTCTGAAATATTTCCAAAATAATTACTCATTTTTATCAGAAAATGATTCATAAAAACAATGGCGCTGTTAGTTTCGAGATTTGAATTCGGTCGTTCTAAGTCGCTCAAATGAGTACCGAACGTATTTATATAAAGTTTAAATAAATGGTACACTTTTTACCCCTAAAACTATATACTTTTCATTTTAAATTTATATATATATTTAAACTTATACATCTTTTTCATTTCATTTCCATTTTCTACACACACACTCCTAAAATCTCTCTCTCCCTCATGAATTATCCGGCGGCCGGCCACCACCTCCGGCCACCGCCGCTTGCCGTCGGCCACCGCGAGAAAAAGTTTTCCGGCGGGATTTTTCCTGGCAAAGACCAAAAAGGGACTCCCCACAACCGCATTTGTACCCCGATCCACCCACTCACTCTCTCCCACGCGCCATTTCAACCGCGTACCACCCCCACATCCACTATAACACCACCATCATCATCGTCATCATAGTACCATCCTCACCATCATCATCATCAACAGCGCATCATCACCATCACAGCCGCAGCCGGCCACCACCACCAATATCATCACCTACCACGCACCACCACCACACATACATCACGTGGTTGCGTTCAGTTGTACGATGTACAAACACCTACACGGGTGTGGTTGTTTGGGTCGGCTGTTGAACACAGCCGGGGGAAGGAGGGGTGTGGCGTCGGGTTTAGGCTGTGGGACAGCCGGGGACCAGCCGGGGGGTGTTTAGGGGTGATTGGTTTCGGTGGTAAGACACCACCGACGAAGGAGTGGTGTTTGTTTCGGGTTTATAACAGCCGGAGGGTTTGGGCTGTCGGGTTTGGTTTTGCACCAACGCAAGGGTGCGTTCGTATGGTCACAGACGAGGGTGAGTTGGGTCGGGCTGTGGGACAGCCGGGTTGGGTTTGTGTTGAAAACAGCCGCAGAGGGCGTGTTTGTGTAGGGTTATAAACACAAGGGGTGTTTGTTTGTTGGTTTAGGCTCGGGGACAGCCGGGACAGCCGAGGGGCTGTCGGGCTGGGGTTAGCAGCTAGGGGGGGGTGTTTGGTTGTGGGTTTAGGTCGGGCTAGGCTCGGGACAGCCGGGAGTGTTTGTTTGTGGGGTTTAGCAGCCAACAAGGGTTCGTTGGTTCGTGGCTGTTGGGTTAACAGCCGGGGAAGTGAGTCGGGCATGGGTTTGGTTTGCAACAATAGGGGCGTTTGGTTTTGTTATAAAAATGCAACAGAGTGCGTTTCGTTTAACAATAATACAAGGGCGTGTTTGGTTTGTTTGGTTTAACAGCCGAGGAGGGCTGTTGGGTTTGGCTGCGAAAGCCGGGGTGCGTGCGTTTGAGTGTGTTAACACCGAAATAAAGTGAGTTTAAGTTAACGCGAAAATATATTAAATTGTTTCATTTAATTGATATATATATAATGTGATGAAAAATATTAAATTGCTCCGGTCTATGTAGAATGCTCGATATGAATATTGAACGAGACTGATATAATGTAAAGTGTTATTGGATATATCGAGACGATGAGTTGGACTAAAAATGGTCATTTACACCTTCTATTACCGAATAATAAATATCAAAAATCGAAACATTAAGATTCGGGAATCGAGATGTTGAAATAAAATCTATATTTGATTTACAAAATGGGACAGCCGGGGGTGTTTGGATGTCGGGTTTGGTTCGCGGCTCAGCACCACAAAAAGGGTTGTTTTGGTTTGTTATAAGCACCATGGGTGCATCCGGAATTGTTTTAAATAAGCAAAAAGGGTGCGGGTTGGTTTGTAACAGATTAGGGTGCATTTGGCTAAGGGTTTAGCACCGAAGGGTGTGTTTGGTTTGGTTGGTAAAACAGCCAGGGTGCGTTTGGTTTACCAACGCAGCGGGTGCGTTTGGTTTACCAACGCAACGGGTCCGTTTGGTTTATATTTCACAAAAGGGTGCGTTTGGCTATCATAAACAGCCGAGGGGTTGTTGGGTTGGCTCGGGACAGCCGGGGCAAGGGTTGTCGGGTCGGGTTAAGGGTTAACAACCACTGGGTGCGTTTGGCTTAACAGCCACGCACAAGGGTGTGTTTGGCTGTCCATCAGCCGGGGTGCGTCGAGCTGTGGGATGACACCGAAATAAAGTCGTGGTCGAGATCGTTGCAGATTCAGTTGTGATTTAATTGGATTAATTGATCGTGGTCTTTAATCAATGTGAGTTTCATAGCCTCGCTTTTCAATATTTTGAATGCTTTATAACCTGCGAGGGGGATACATGCTTGTCTACAAATTCTTATACTTACTCGATTATCTTATAACAATGTGATTGTTTTAAGGGATTTTGATCAAGGTGAGTTTATAGCCCCATGTTTTACTAGTTTTACATATATTTTTGGGGTGAGAACATGCTTGTTTACAAATGCATTTACATGATTGATTACAAATTGGTTTACATACTTAATTGCATAGCTCGCTATGGGATACATTATTTGACTTCATTTTTGGTCACAAATGCATACTTTACATTTGAAATGATTTAGGATTAGCTTCGGCTGATTGAACTGATAACAATAAAATTACTGCCCGGGTGTTCTTGGAGGGGACACTGGTAACGGGAGTACATATTTTTACATTACTGCCCGGGTGTTCTTGGAGGGGACACCGGTAACGGGAGTATATATATATATATTATTTGTATCACTGCCCAAATTGGGTACATACAAGTCTACGTCACAGCGTCATGAACTGTAAATCACTTGGAGGGTGAGCGCGAATGTTATGAAATAGATCTATTCGGTGGGATTCCCTGTCGGGTGATTAGCGTCACTTGGTAACGATCATTTTAGCGTGTTGTCAGTGAATGAATAAAAATAGATCTAATTCTGCCGATTGACAACCTCCGTTCGGGTGACTAGCTATCACTGGGAACGAACGTTATAACATGTCGGATTATATCGTTGGGACTATCGGGCTTCCCCAACATGGCACGAAATTTATATAGTGCAGCAGGAATTCTAATATAGTGCGGGCAATGTCACGGATTTATATAGTGACTCATTTTGTCATAAGAATGTTGTTAGATTTCTTTATAAATCTTTGGGATAAGATTGGTACTTTTGATGACATAAAATGTGTTATGCATTCTTTATAAATCTTTGGGATAAGATTGGTACTTTTGATGACATAAAATGTGTTATGCATTCTTTATAAATCATTTGGATATTTTAAATATTTCTGTGATATTAACGTAGGATTTACATTCATATTTTTAACTAATCTATGATACTTACAACTTTAATGTTGACACTTTTAAGCATGTTTTTCTCAGGTGAATTAGATGCTTGGACTATTTGATGTGCATTGGAGTCTTTACATTCAAGCTTTTCATTGTGATGCAATTATGGGACAAATGTTATATTAAATTCAGATTTTGATTAAATCAACAATGTTATTTTTCAAACGACACATTTAGAGGTCGTTCTCTTGTATCTATTGCTGTGTATTATGAAGTAGCACCCCATGTGGTATTCCGCTGCGTTGTATGATTTTTGGGGGTGTTACAGATTGGTATCAGAGCACTGGTTATAGAGAACTAGGTTGCATATTTTACCCTAGACTATAACCGTTTTCACAAATATTGCATCACAACAAACATTTTCAAAGTGCATACACGCTACTTGCTTATGTGCTTACATTACGTGTTGCATTAAGTGCTTACGTGACATACATATATATAATATATATGCTTGCAATCCCTTCGCGTATATCGTACGCTTATTTATATAAGAGTTATTATATAAATACCAGAATATTTTTAAGACATTGTGGGTTGCACAATGGTCTCATTCTACTCGTCAGACATTGTGGGTTGCACAATGGTCTCAATTATACCTCAGACATTGTGAGTTATACAATGGTCTCATTTTACTTCTTAGACATTGTGAGTTGCACAATGGTCTCATTTTGTTCTCAGACATTGTAAGTTAAACAATGGTCTCTAAGAATATTATTTTCTTCATAACTTTATATAATATCGTATTACACGGAGACCGTCATAATTTTGTTTACATGGAATTATGTATATGAATCTATAATTACAAGTTCGTGTTTGGCAGGGGACTTGAAATATGAGGATTGATATGAAAATTGCTATGTTAACAAAGCCGTCACAGTTCTGTTTACACGGGATTGTGTATGAATCTAAGTATTGCAAGTCTTGTATAGGCGGGACTTGTAATAGGAGGATCGATATGGTAATCACTATACTGATTTGTTTATAGAGATCTTTACCTTATTTACTCTAACCGAGTACTCATTAATTATCTTGAACTCTATTTGATCTCGCCTGGCAGTTTTTACTCCCAGCTTCCAAAGACGAGTTTTAAATCACTCGTCCCATATTCAGTAGAACACATGCATTGTCATGTTCAACCCCTGATGGTTATGAAGAGGGCACGCGTATTGACCGGGAATTATTAAGTAGGATTATTGATATTTATTTATTTCGAAAGGATTGGGAGCTCTTCAGTTAAAAAAATAAATTATATATCACCGAACCATAGTTTATCATTTCTTGACTTACATAATTTGGACGCTTTTTTATGTAAATAGAAATTATAATGAGTGGGCTTAATGGTATCGTTTGACACGAGTTTGGAACTGAAATTCGATAATCATCAGAATCCGTTAAAAGGGTCTAGAGACACAATCGTGTCTTACCACTCAGCAAAATCTTAAGGCCTCGCTTGGAGCTACCTTATATCATTCTTAAGTTATTACTTTTGCCATCGCAAATCCTTGCAAACATGAGTTGTCTGTGGAGTTAACAGACTGAGTGCAATATCCCGTCACCATTTGTTATAGTATTGACGTTATGGTCGCTACTGTTGGGTCCTGGAGCGGTCCCGACTAATACAACTTTATCCAATAAGTAATGCAACTCCCCTTAAACCAGATAAACACTTTCGGCGCATAACAGATAGTCTGGGGACCTATACATTTCGGGCAATAGTAGGAAGACTTAGGTCGTGGTACATTCCTAGTACTGCCAAGATATGCAGTTGAGCATGCTTGAGTGAGAGTAGCACTGGGTTGGGTGACCTGCGGGAAGTCCTAAGCAAGAGACACAAAAGCAAAGCGGTGAGCATGCGGGCAAAGCAGACAAGATTGTGGTCTGAGTAAGCGGTATATTCGAGGGAGAGCGATACCAGTGGTGTTAATATCAATCATACAACTTGTAACGATATTTTTCTAAAATATCTACCTTGATGGATTTTATATCCTGGTCAACTTAGCCAAACTTTTGGTATGTTGATAGTGTCGAAATCACTTAATCTCTTGAAGAAAGTTATCATCGTCTTGCTTAGAAACGGTTTATCAGATTTTAAACCTTTTCTCGGTCACACAATCGGATAACATAAATTTAATCTCGGGACGAGATTTCATTAAGGGGTAGGTACTGTAACATCCGAGAATTTTCGAATTTAGAAGCGCGCTCACGCTCTGCGCGCTGTCTTTGACTTTTTGGGTCTGCTATGACTTTATGAACGATATCTAAATCACGTTTTCACGACTCGGACTCTAAAGCAATTTGATGTGGAATGACATTCCTGACAACTTTTTAGTTTTGCCCGAGACCTGGAAACGAGCCGAAAAGGGCTAAAACATCACCGCAACATTATTCGAACAATATACAACGCGGACACACAAAAACAATTAAATTTGTTTTTAATTATCAGTATTTATTTAATAAAAATATTAAATAAATTATTCATCATTTTAAATTAAAAGCGTTGTTAATAACGCAAATGCTCGAGCTTAAATCCATTCTGTTACGGACAAAACGTAACCGGTTCACAAAACGAATAACAGATATTTATCTTTATTGTTATAAAATATTTCTGATATATTATCAAATAAATACTCGTTTTTATCAGAAAAATGATTCGAAAAACAATGGCGCAAGTTTCGTGCGTTGAATCATCCGTTAAACCGCTCAAATGAGTCCCGAACCGATATTTATAAAAATATAATAAAAATATTACAATATAACCCCCAACTTTTGAAACTTGTCATTTCATTTTTATATATATATCATTTTCATACCATTTCATCTCATTTCACTTCTATATTTCTCACACTCTCTCTCAAACTCTCTCCCCTCTCTCCCTCACCGCCGGCAGCCGACAACCACCACCACCGCCGGAAAACTTTTCCGGCGGGATTTTTCCGGCAAGACCAAAAAGGCTCCTCGTGGGCCGATCTACCCGATCCCCATATACACTCGCCTCCACTCGCCAGTTTATCCTCCCCCCACCACAACCATAACAGCCGCCACCCGCTATCACCATCGTCATCATCATCATGCTCGTCCCATCCACCGCCGTGGGCCTGTGTTTGTTCGGAGTGTTATAACCGCAAGGGTGGGTCGGGTTTCGTGGTAAACAGTCGGGTCGGGTCGGGTTAACTCCACTTGGTGAGTTTGGCTCGGGGTTTCACTTGGGGGTGCGTTTTGGTACGGGTTTTTTATTCTATTATATCTTTTTTTGGTTTGTTGTGCGTCGGGTCGGGTCGACGGCCGGGTAAAAACCCGGTGGAGGGGTTCGTCGGGTTGGTATAAAAACATCGCGGGGTGTTTATTTGTTCGGGTTTGGTTAATGATAACACCCGAAGGGTGTGTTTGGTTGGTATTATAACACCCAAGGGGGTGTTTGTTTGGCTGTCGAAAAGTCGGGACAGCCGAGGGGCTGTCGGGGTTGGGTTAACAATAATACAAGGGCGCGTTTGGTCTAACCCACCAGGGTGCGTTTGGTTATAAAACCACCCGAAAAGGGTGAGTTGCTGTGGGACAGCCACCACCCGAAGAGGGTGCGTCCGGTTTTGGGTTAGCACAAGATGAGGGTGCGTGGGGTTTGGTCTCAGCCCGAGGGTGGGTTTGGTTCGCGTCGGGTTTGGCTGTTGACAGCCGGGGGAGAAGGATGTCGGGTTTAGTTTGCAACAAAGTGAGTCGGGTTTGGTATATAATAATGCACCGGGGGTGTTTGTTTATGGGTTTAGGTCGAGTTTTGGCTGTGGGAACGGCCGGGGACAGTTGGGGTGTCGGGCTAGGCTCGGGACAGCCGGGGGTGTTTGTTTGTCGGGTTTGACAGCCACCAAAAAGGGGGCGTTGGGTTTGCTCGGATCGGGGTAGTTTGGTGTAGGTAGATTAAACGAACCAGGGTGTGTTGGTTTTAATTTTCCTCGAACTTGGGTGCGTTTGGCTTAACAGCCACGCACAAGGGTGCGTTTGGCTGTCCATCAGCCGGGGTGCGTCGAGTTGTGGGATGACACCGAAATAAAGTGAGTTTGGTTAACACGAAAATATATAAATTGTTTCATTTAATCGATTTATATAAAATGTGATGAAAAATATTATAAATTGCGCGTCTAAGTTAAAATTCGTTATGAATATTAAAACGGAGTGATATTATGTATAAGTGCATATTAGTCATATTTGAGTGAGATTGTGACTAAAATGGACTTTAGTGCCTTTATATAACGGATAATTTAAAACCGAAAATAGAATGTGGGATTCGGAATTCGAGACCTTGAAAAGTTAGACTTTGGTTTACAAAATATAACAAATTATAATTATACGGATGTTTTGATATAAAACGGGACTTTTAAGTTCAAATAACGAAGAAACTGGGGTGTAATCGGAATATACACTTTAGTGGGAAAAATATGTTATTTTTAATATATATTAAAAATGACACATTTATTAATTAAACGATTTGAACACTTTCGAGTCCGTTTCAGCCTTCAGGCGAAACACGAAAGTTGTTCGTAATGGCGTTATACTTTACCGCGAGGATTGTCTGCTTTAAAAGTTAAGATATAGCGGGTCAAAACTAAAGGTCGGTTAATATATTATTTCAATTAATTATTTAAGATCATTATTCGGATCTAAAAACGGAAGGTCTAAAAATAGTAACTTTCTTTAAATATTGAGATAAGTTAGGATTGGACGGAAAATAGTATATATACATAAAATATACTAAGGGTTAAGGTTTAAAGACGCGCAAGTGGATTTCTCATCACATGTATATATGTATGTATACATATAAAAATATGTATGATTTCGTGGTAACGATGTACGCATCGTTGGTCGTATTTATTACGTGTTATAATCGAACGACATAATTATAGGTCGTGGTCGAGATCGTTGCAGATTCAGTTGTGATTTAATTGGATTAATTGATCGTGGTCTTTAATCAATGTGAGTTCATAGCCTCGCTTTTCAATCTTTTGAATGTTTTATAACCCGCGAGGGGGATACATGCTTGTCTACAAATTCTTATACTTACTCGGTTATCTTATAACAATGTGATTGTTTTAAGGGATTTTGTGAGTTTATAGCCCCCTGTTTTACTTGTTTTCATACGCTTTATAACTTTTGGGGTGAGAACTTGCTTGTTGCTAAATTGTTTGCAAATTCAATTACATGGTCGATTACATACGTGTTTACATGAATATTTACAAGCTCATATTTACATGAATATTTACAAACTCATATTTACATGATTTGTTACAAACTCATTTACATACTTTGTTTTACAAATTGGACGCAAGTGAAAGTTTATATTGATTACGTGTGTACCTAAGTATAAATAATAACCCCCTTTTAAGCCCACTTATTGTGAACTGTTAATTCCTGGTTTGGAAGCGCGAGTGTTATAAGGTAGATCTATCGGGTTTGACAACCCTCGTTCCGGTGACTAGCTATCACCGGGAACGAATATTATAACAGGTCGGTTTTGGATGTTGCGGGTTACAACATCTGTATGGGCATAATGGCTAAAATAGCTAATATACGTCGAGCTTCAGTGTCATGAGCTTAGTGTAACAGTAATCTGGTTTTGTGATGTCTGCATTTGTTGTAGTATTACAGGGAAAATTCTTGCGGTCCTACCTTGTATATATTATTTTCAGGAAATCGATAGGCACGAGGTGCCAGGGATACATTTTTGGTGACATTAAATTTGTCATGCATTATTTATAAAAATCTTTGGGATAAGATTGGTACTTTTGGGTGACATTAAATTAACCATGCATTCTTTATAAAATCTTTAGGATAATATTGGTACTTTTGGTGACATAAAATGGGTCGTGCATATTTTATAAACATTTTACATGGTACTGTGATGACACAGTGGATAAATATATTTGTTGAAACTTACATTCATACTTAAACTAACCTATGAACTCACCAACTTTATGTTGACCGTTTTAAGCATGTTTTTCTCAGGTAAATTATATGCTCGGATTTCTTGAAGTGCATTGGAGTCTATACATACAAGCTTTTCATTGTGATGCAATTATGGGACAAATGTTATATTAAATTTAGATTTTTATTAAATCAACAAATGTTATTTTTCAAACGACACCTAGAGGTCGTTCTCTTGTATCTAGTGTTGCGTATTATGAAGTAACTCCCCAAAGTGGTATTCCGCTGCGTTGTTGTATTTTTGGGGGTGTTACACCACATTTAAACATTTCTTTCCCTCCGTTTCACTCCACACAATCGGCTAAACCTAAAACCCTAACCCGAAACCCTAATGACCCCGATACCACTTAACTAGTTTCGAACCAAACCAAGACCAAGCAAGCACCCTTCTTTATGATTCACCACCATGCCTACTACCTTGCTAAGCACCTCTATTACCTCCTTGTCACCACCTAGCCAACTTGCACACCAAGAAAACCCCCTTGTCACCTCCTATTATAACCGAACCCCTCTCCACCTTCAGAC
>BQNB010141599.1:3677-17248 GCA_026074375.1 Tanacetum coccineum
GAATTAGTGGAACCAACATAAGCAGTACTAACATCATTAGTACTGTCTGTATTTTCAGAGGAAACGAAAGCAACATTCTGTGTGCTTGAGGATGATCCAGTAGAACCTTTAACATCAGATTCAAAATCTCTAAGATTATTGTAGAGATCATCAAAGTTAAGGCTGTCCACTCCTAGTTTAGTTCTCAGGACAAAAGCTACTTGAGACCATGCAGAAGGTAAAGATCTAAGAAACTTTTGATTTGCATCTTCAATTGATACTGCTGCACCATGAATCTCTAACTGACTCAGAAGACTCTAAAATCGGTCATATCCTTTATGTAGCCCTTTTAAGTTGGATATGGTGAAGCCTTCAAACTGTTGTTTGAGAATGTACTTCTGCATTTTCTTTGACTCTTCGTTGCCACCAAATATGGATTTGATAGCTGCCCACATCTCTTTTGCATCAGTCATCTTATGAAACTTTGCTAGGTGATCTTCTAGTAAGGCCAGGAGTAAAGTGGTCCTAGCTTTCCTTTCTCTTTCCCGAGCCAGGGTTTCTTCAGCAGTTTTGGGTGGCAACACCTTCATTACCTCATTAGTATCTATAGAGACTAAAATAGGACCATTACCCTTTTGAATAAATTCCCATAAAGGATAGTCTGTATGAGCTAGGTAATCGACCTCTGTATAACCGATTTTCGCCCTTTTGATTATTCTTTCCCATAAAGGAATACGTCTGTATGGATCTTAGGTATTGCACTCCATCTTCATAGCCCAGATATCATATTCTCCCTTTTTGAGAATAAGGAGTTTTATAGTGGACAGAGTGTGAGGAGATTGAGGTGTTGGTGTTGGTGTTTGTTGTGGTGGAGGTGTTGGATTTTCTTCTTCTGGACCAGACATAGTGTAGATCTATGAGATATAGGTTTATAACTGGTGTAACTAGGGTTCTTCTAACTCAGAGTTTCTCTACAAGCTCTGATACCACTTGTAGATCCCAATTCAATAGATCTTTCTAACCTTGTTAAAGGATTGTAGTTAGTATGAGTAATTCTACACTAACCACATGAGAAACAATGATTAAGAACACTATAAGTTATGCGGAATCTAACTTATAATGCTAATAAGAACAGTGATAATTGATAACTAAACTTTTATATTGATTACTAACTATGAGATTGACAATTAACTGATGTCCGTAACTATTCCGTAAGCGTTCCTTTTATACACCAAGGAAAACCCTAATCTTGGCTTATAAAACACGTAAAAGACCATGCATATCTTTTCCTAACATAACTCATGCATATCTTATAAACGGTACTAACTAGTTTATACTAATGGTACTAACTATATCGACCAGTACTAACATTTTGTACTATCGGTACAAAATATAACTAGCGGTACTAAATATATAACTAACGGTACTAAGTCAGGAATGTATAATTCCCAACAAATATGGTTAATATGTTTTCCTTATATTAGGCTTGACCGCTCCTCTATCTCTCAATTGTCAACTTGCGTGTGTTATTCTTATTACCCTTGCTTAAAGAAACCAAAACTAGTGCCAGTCTCTCAGGCTAAAACCCCCTCTTTACAATTAATTTAGGTTTAATTTAGATTTAAAATAGAATAGGTTAATTTAGGACTAGGTTAGATAACTAAAATACTGATAGATTTTAGGATTAAAGTTCTCACTCTTAGTGATCGACACCCTACTTACCAACGAAGCTACAAATGATCGGGTACACTGCCCGTTAGTGTTGTATTAGGTAAAGTCGGCGTAAAATAAATAGTAAAACTTGATAAATAAATTACCTACACACAACGACACATCAAGTTTTTAGCGATGTTGACGGGAAGTGAAATTGTTTAATTCTAGTTTATTGGTATTTTAGTTCATATTTAGCATAAGTTAGATTAGTTTAAATTTCTCGAATTTAGTTTAATTTGTCTTAGTATAATTGCTTGTGTGATTGTTTCTCTACGTTATAGTTTGTTTCTGTCTAGTGTCTTCAGCCAGGTTAAATGGACGATCCTAACCTCACCATGGAAGAATACATTAGGCTTGAAGAGGAAAAAGCTCGAAGACGTGGTCAAAATTTTGATTGGAAATCGGCTACATATGGTAAGGTTAAATATTTTGAAGATATCAACTACTTCAGGGATTTCAAAACAGAGTTCCCTGCTATTGTCTTTAATAACATCTCGACCCAAACCGGAAACTCCATCAAAACCCAGTGTAAGTTCCCCGATTGATAAAAAATTTGACCTCAACTTTGAAATATCATTTGACGAATCTGATGATCAATTCAACGACTTGGAATTATGTTCTAATGTTGATGATAACAAAACAAAGGAAAAAATGGTTCCCAAAGAAACCCTTATCGAAACATTAAATGAGGTAGTTAGCACTAGTACTAGCAAATGTCACAATACTCATCTTAAAAATATTATAACAAACTATTATGAACGAAATAAACCAACTTATGAAAATGGCCTTATTATAATAGCTACTATCATTGTTCACCAATATCTAATAGAAGGAACCCACTTAATTGTTATAATTAAAAATCTATATATGCCATTTGGCATTCCCTTTGAGCCCAAGTTGTTTTATAAGGATGGTGTCTACACAAGAAGTTTGCAGAGGCCAGGGTATGTTTTTCTTTGTTAAATCTTAGGGAATTGTTCTCGAGGAGTGAATATGGCGTATTGGGTAAACACATATACGCCGTATCTACTGATTTTAACCAAGAGTTGACTTGGTCAACTGTTTTGCTCAATTCGACGTATTGACAAATATCAATATGGAGTATCAAGTTTGGGGTATAAAATCCAAACTCATACGCCAGATCAGTTCATTCACACAAAATTTTACCGCAGTCAATTCTCGAAGATAATTTTCTCATTTCTATCTTCTTTTCAAACTTGATTCATAAAGTAAGTTGTTCGGATTCTCTCCACTCTCCTTCGATCTAATTTTAAAATTAGCGTTAGGGTTTAGGATTGGATTTAGGAATTTGCGTTTTGCCATTTGCCTTCATGACACTCAAGTTGATTTTACAAATCTGAATGCTAGAATATGTGTTAGGATATTTGGGGGTCAAATGGTTAAGAATGGGAAACCCATTTCGTTTCTAACTGCATGTTTGATACGGCATATCCAAACAAATGGATACGGCGTATTGATCATTTTTACCTAAATATTGAAACCAATAAAACGTATCTATTTACTTAGATACGGCGTATTGAGCTTTTTGAAAACTTAAACTCTTGCTAGTCTATACGAGGTATTAACACCCGAATACGCTGTATCAAGCCACCTTTGTGAATCCAACACTTCGTATTGATTCTTTACTAATACGGAGTATCCGCCTTACCTCTATACAGCGTATCAATTCCACAATACGCTAAATTTATCCTAAAATTAGAAAGATGAATTTTCATTATCTATGTACTAACTCCATTTAAATTTACAGACAAGGCTCTTCCACCTAGGGATCATAGGTATTCGTACCTTAGATTTGAGGGTTTGGAGTACTCGAAGAGAGAAATTGATAATTTTGAGGAGAGGTTGGGGAAGATATTCAGTAGGGGATTCATCGGGTACATGTATTAGATTTTGGGGGATGGCCGAGGGATTGAGCAGTAAGATGCTTATAGAGCATAGGGATGCTCAGGGAGTGAGTATATTCAAGAGTTTTTTTAGTACATTTAGATTTGAAGAGGCAGTTCTTGAGCTAGACACGGCTGGTGCGCTTCAGGTTCAGTTGGGTGTGGTTAGGCACCGTATAAGCTGGAGGTAGTTTATTTTTGGTATGTGCCTACGCACCGCTAAAGAGATGGATTCGGTTGGGTTTGGTACTTATTGGGCTGGAGTGCATTACACGAGTTATGTTGAGAGTCACATTCCTTATCAGAGGCACAGGGTTAGACAGAGGACTGGATAGGCCAGTACTTCAGGAGCCGCGCTTGATAAGGACCAGCTCGACCCCTGATCTCTCTGCCTTCACTACTACAATATGAAGCTAAAGCAACACTAATAAAGTGTTGTATTATGTCTATAAAATGTCACATTATGTCTAATGTGACACTTTACCAAGTGCTGCGTTATGTAACGTCGCCTTAGGTTTAAGTGACACTTTTTATAAGAATAGGCAACACTTTCAAAAAGAGTTGCTTATGTTTAGAAAATGCAATACTTTATGGCGCAACACTTTTTATACTCAAATGAACACGTTTTACCTTCAATGGCAACACTTTTGACACTCAACTACAACAGTTTTTTAAATCAACTACAACATTACTACAAACTCAGTGCAACACTTTTCAAATAATATATAACAGTATTTCACTAAAGTGCAACACTTTTTCACTAAAGTGGAACACAATATTATTTAGTAGCACTATAATTGCAACACTTTAATCTATCAAACACAACAATATCAGTTGTTTCTAGCACATAGTTGCAACACTTTTATAATGATTTGTGACACTTTTGTTCCATGCAATACAAATGCTACTTATATACATTTCCTTATAACAATTCGAATACATTAAGACTTTCCATTTAGGAATAATATTATACCATAAATAATATCATATTTGTAGTTTGAGATGTACATACAACTAGTATTATCTGGCTAATCAATAAAATACAAAGTTGTCAAATTACAATCCTAAAAATCGTGATACCTTCTTTACAAACTCATGGGTTTCGTTGGCCAAAATAGAACTTATGAGCGAGGGAGATCTATTCTGATTATCTTTCTGTAAAGTTCTTGGTATCAATTTCTTTATTGTTTTTGTTGTTGTTGTCTGATTGGAAAGTCCAACCACTAAAATCACTCTCTAAAAACAATGAAGTAAGTATCGCCTTATAAAAACCAATGGAACTTGTTTAACTCTCTGTCTTATTTGTGCATTAACAAACAAAAAACAAATACAGCTGAGTTTTATCATGACCTAAAAAACTTTATAAGTCTTAGCTTAGAACTCAAATATCATACAATAGGAAAAACAATAATTGCCTCCTCTCTAAATATGGTTGCATATATCTAAACAGAAATATTTTGCAGGAACTTTAGTTGTCTTGGATCTGACCGTCAAATCATTCTCTAGTGACAAAACAAACCTACACAAATACTGCATGCGAGTACAGAAATAGACACTCAGAAACAAGCCCCTACCAAGGTTCATAAATAAAGAGCATACATAGACAACGGGGGGTACTAATGGTGGTGCAAGGTATCAATTTCCCACAGAGAACTCACTACATACAAACTTAATCATTGCATTAGTTTTGAGAAGATCAGTTTCATTATTCTTAAACTGATCGATGCCTGATTTGATGCAGGACACGTCTTTAGCCGTTTCAACATTGTCTTCCTGTATAAATAGCAGACTATCATCAAACAGTTGACAAGACCTTCAATTTATGTTTCAATCCTAAATAGAAAGGATACAATCTTGAATGGAAAAGGTTATGCTAGATTTTTAAATTGTCCAAGATTTTAATATAGCGGGTATTAACATATATTTTTTACAAGGAACAATGTTTTTGAAAAATGCCTTAATTACATGTGAGCTCGAATGGATCCAAGAAGTCCAGGGAGCGGCATAAGAAAACAAGAAACAAAATTAGGTGTGGTCAATGAGAAAACTAAAGTCATCTTGCAAAATCATGTTACATTGTTTATATGCATATTAGAAAGATTTACAAGATTTATCAGATCTTGACTTGTTACCTAATGAACTAAACAGTTGATTGTAGGATGTCTTCGCAAGAGATTATGAACTAATGCGACAATGATAAGGCCTCCAGGAGGAGGGACTGTAAGGGCTAGCCTACTTAATTTCTTAGCAAACGAGGCAGCCAAATATGCTGGCAGAAGTGGTGACTTCAAGCATGAATCAAGAAGCTGCAAATACAGTATACACATTAGTTAGCATGATCTGGACATTGTTTTCCAATCTAAAGTGATTAAAAGAAAAAGGAAAAAAATTTAGTCACTCCATATATGAAAAAAAACTAACTTGGAAGAAGTTGGCTATGTTTTTTGCAACGATTACAGAGGGTTCAAAGAGTGCATAAAGCTTCACATAAAGACTAGGATATTCTAAACCATGTTATGTCATGAGAATGAACAGACTGCTAAGAGCCATAACTGTAACAACCCGAGTTTCACGACGCGTATGACGATCACGAATTCGACGTCATAATTATTATTTTATAAATTCGTGTGAGCGAACGTCGACATTTAAAATTTTATTTGTCGTAAATAATTATTTTCGTATTTTAATACGAAAAGAAATTTAAAATATTTATTTTTGACGTTTCGCGAGTCGACGTTTGACCGCGCGTTCGTTAATTGTTTTAAGTATTGTAAAAATTTACGACGCGTCTCGTTACTATTTTTAAGATCGTAAATTTATTATTTTTATGAATGTCGTCATTTTGTTCCTTGTCTTGAGCCGGACTCGCATTTTAAAAATATACACATTTTATTAAATGTTTTAAACTAATAAAAGTGTGACGGAAATAAAAATAGTCTCGTAAATGTAATCCCGAGCTTTGGCCGATTATGTAATGAAAGAAAACACCCTTTGTACTAAGTTTGAAAGAGCAAAGTGGAAGGAAGGACTAAAATTGCCAAGTTGCTAAAGTTGCTATTCTATATATAGCCATTTTTACTCCCATTTTTATCATAAAAACACACACACTTGAAAATTTTTCTCTCCCTCCCCTTGAAACATCACCGCCGGCTGCCACCACCATTCCACCACCACCGGAAAAGTTTTCCGGTCACCGAAAACCACATTGTCGCCGAAAAAGTCACATGCACAACAATCAACCTATATTTTCCGAATACTTCTGCTTTACCTACACATTCGAGCCAATAAAATAAACACATTGCATGGGTATTGTTGGGAGTTTAAAATCGGGTTTGTTTGAGCACTTTCGGCTTGTGGATGATTTAAAATGTTTTGGATAAGCAAGTTTTTGTTTAGTCGGTTTTTATCGAAAAAGGTGCCGGTTTTGGTTCTGGGTTTGGTCGTTTGCGAGTGCGCTAAGGTCAAGAATGGGTACGAGGCGCGTTTTTCATGTATCCGGATTTGCTGAAGTTAGCATTGTTTAGATCGTGTTATTGTTTATTTTCTTATTGGTCGATTTCTTCTAGGTTGCATGTGATGATTATACCCAAGTGGGTCTTGCGCGATTTTGAATATTTGTTGGTTGATTGAGCGATTTAAAAATTGTTAATAAACTAGTTTAGGACATACTGTGAAGAAATTTTTGGTCGGAATAACGATTTTGGCGTTGTGCGACTAGCGTGTTTACAGCAGAAAACTGATGCTGAGTAATGGGGTTCGAGATTTGTAAAATTTCATTTTCGATTGGATAATTTGTAGGGGGTATTTTTACGGAGCGTTTCGGTTTAATGTTAACGCCCGTCGTCTAACTTTATATCGCTCAGAATTTACTGGCCGATCGAAGTTGGAAATTTGTGTATAAAAATGACAGCTACTTTCTAAAATATAGCTTGCTGATCTGATTTTCAACAGCGATTTTGGGCACTTTCGAGTCTGTTTCAGCCTTCCGACGAAACACGAAAATTGTCCGGAATGACGTTTTCTATAAAATCTCTTATTGGTCAAAGTCACGAAAACATGATATAGCGGGTCAAAACCGGTGGTCAAACTGCTGCGTTTTTATTGAAAATACAAGTTACAGCAGATTCTTGCAGGGGCATTTTCGTTATTTTACGTCGAGTTTCGGGTCTCGGCTAAAACTAAAAAGTTGTTCGGAATATCGTTTCGCATTTAAAATATTCTGTTTACTACCGAGTCATTGAAAAAATGTGATGTAGCGGTTAGGTCTGGATTAATTATAAAAATATACAAATGTAAAAGTCAAACGAAAAGGTCAAACGTAAGAATAACTTGACATTTATACGGCGAAAGAGTTTAAGTGATAAAAAATAATATCGATAAGATATTCAGAGATCAACAAGTATTTTACGACCATTGGTCGGGTCTAAAAACATAAAGTCTAAATATAGTAACTTTTGATAAATACGTTGAATAACCGTTACAGATAATTAGTAATTGGGTTGAATGTCGGAAGTATGACGAAGTAAATAAACAATCTCTTATAACTATAATTTAGTGTCGAGACTTACTAAAAATGGTAACTTTCCGAAAATAGCAACTTTCTAAAAATAGAAAGTTATTAAAAATGTAAAGTTTTCAATTAAAGTCACGTAAGATAAAACGTGAGGAATAATTATAACTCAATGAAGTGGGGTTTGGGGATTTAGGTCGCGCAAGTGGATTTCTCATCACATGTATATATATATATATATATGATTTTTGTTGATACGATGTACGCATTGTCGATTATACTTTTTCGGTATAGTATTCGAGCGAATATAATTATAGGTCGTTATTGCGTTTGTGGATTTTCGTGCTAGACTTCATTGTTTAATCATCGGCTTTTGATCAAGGTGAGTTCATAGCCTCGCTTTTAAAGTTTTCAATGTTTTTAACTCCGCGAGGGGGATATATTGCTTGTTTTGTGAAATTGAACGCAAACTGTTTTGATACTAAAATATGATTCCGCTTGCTATTGAGTATATGCCTTTCACTGTGTATCCGTTAATTGCCTCGTTGTTAGTGAACGCTAATGCATTAAATAGATCTATTAGGTTCGACAACCCTGTCCGGGGTTTGAATCCGTTGGGACCACCCTGTCAAACGGACATCTTGTGGTTAGTATTAGGGGAAGTGACATACTTCCCGGTCATGATTTCGTCCTACGGGATGAATGTGTTAAGTTTCGGTACACGGGCTCTTTAGTTGGAAATCAATATTTTATAACTTGACTTACAAGCCAACGTTATGTTTTGTGGAACCAAATTATTTGTTCTATGTGTTAATTGTAAACTCTATAATTCACTCAACGTTTTGTTGACTTTTTAAGCATGTATCTTAGGTTAATTGTTGTTGATGGCTAGATGGGACGGAACGCGGATATCAAGGATGGTGTCTCGGTGAAGTAGTGTCATTGATTAAACAAGTGTTTTAGAAATCAAGTCGTGCTGTCACTTTTAGAAATAATTTCTATGATGGTATTGGGACATATGTAACTCTGATCTTTCTAATAAATGAAACTGTGTATTATAAACGTATCTTTGGAAAGTTTATTGGGACTCGTGTGCATGTATTATGAAGTACCACCCCAAATGTTGTATTCCGCTACGTATCGTAGTTTGGAGGTGTTACAGAGTGGTATCAGAGCACGAGTTGTAGTGAACTAAGTCGTTTTACAAAACTTGGTCTACAAGTGTTTTCGAAAAAAATTCACGAGTCCTTCACCGTTGTCCAATATCCACTCGCGCATCGTTCCCGATCCTTAGAAGCCTTATGTGGTATATTTGATTGCATATTATGTGTGTAACAAGTGGTTGACACTTGGTATAAGTAATGATTATATATATATATATATATATATACGGCATCCGTTCTATGGTGTACGATTATATATATCTTGATATTCGCTTCTTACGAAGAGTTTAATTTCTTTAAACATTTCGATGCGACATGATAAAATTATTTTGATACGTGATGAAAACATCGTTGTTATACGATTATCTTCGAAACTTTTTCACGACTTTACTTTTCATCTTTTGATGATGTTGATTCGTCGTAGTTTGTCGATCCCATTAGGTGATTTATTGTTCGACTCCGAGTTCGAATATTTTCCCATTGCTTTTAAATCGCATATGTTGTTTTGTAACCTATTGTTTTGAAACTTTTCAGTTGATGGGAGTGTGACTTTTATATTTCATCCCACAAACCCTCATTGTTTTGGAAAACGATTATTAACTCATTTCCGCGTAATACGTCGTTTGGAAACGTCTATCCTTGGAGCTTTTGAATAAAGTTGGTGCGTTCGCATTTTGATTTTCTTGTATCGACTTCTACTTAGTAAGTCTTGAAACGTTTGGGTCTAGAAACCCATGAGTTGATGTGTTCGAAAGAGTGCTAAGTCATTGGGTATGGCTTTGTATTGGCGTTTGGAGGAATTAAAATGGTGTTTGGTTGGATTTTGAAATGGATTTTACGACAGTTTGTAACCAATAGGTTGTGGGGTTGACTGCGAATTATTTTTAGTCTTAAAGGAGTATAACTCCATATTTGTGTAATAACTTTTCAAAATAAAATTTAGGTACCTGTAGAAGACTCCTAGGTCTATTACTTCCAATTGGTTTCACGTCAAAAGCAATAATAAATTTCAAATTACGCTCATTTTCGTAAACTACAAAATTTGTCAAAATTTCTTTGGGGATTGCTTTGGGATAGCAGCTTGTTGGGTATGTTTTAAAATATTTTTGGTCTATGAAGACCTGGGAAATTAGACTAGGAGGTAGAGAAACCTCTTAGGTATATATAGGAATTTGGATGGAGTCATATCGACGCCCGACGAATAAGATATCGCCAAAATGGCAAAACTAGTCAGAAAATTTAGACTAGAATTTGAATGAGTAATAAGTTTAAAAACTTATATAGCAACACCTAAATATGTAAAACTGTAAGTTCTAGATATTGAACAAACTTAGATTTAAGTGGTCATTTCAGCTTTTGCGGACGCACGGTTTAGGAGATACACTCAATTTAGTGTAGCCATAAAATTTTGGTAAATGGCAGCTTTGATGAATAAGGGGTAAAATGGTAATTTCATATTGGATTAAAAACTTTCTAGGCAGTGGGCCCTATGTTTCTGGAAATTTGACACGAAATACTTTCCGTAGGCGAAAACCTCATATCTTTATCATCCACGGACTAGCAAGTGGGAGGATTTCAAGATTTAGGTTTATTGGATTGAGGTTATTGTTAGTAATTCAGTTTTGAGTGAAGTGACGACCATTATCGATCTCATGAGCCTTTGTAATAGTTAGACAATATTATGTAATAATTAGTAAGCTAACCGGGCCGGCTTATAGAAAGCCCAATGAAAGCCCGGCCCGGCCCATCCATGTAAGTATATAAACCCTCTCCACACATGGAGAGGGTGTTGGTTGAATGCATTTCTCTCATATTCATATGTGTGTTTTTGGTGTATTCTCCCATCCACTGTCTCTCTAGCTTTCTCTCTCTAAGTTCCATTGTATGTGTGAAATCCATTTCCTTCAATTGGTATCAGAGCCATGGTTCTATCTTGGTTCCTTTAGTGTTTTGTGATCGTGTTGTCGTTTTTATAGCTTATTTAGGCTTATTTTCATTCAACTTATTTTTTCTTCTTTCTTTCGTCGTTCATAACTTATTTATTCACAAGTTAGTTTTTTGGGCTTCAAAACTGTTTGCAGCGACTGGATTTGGGCTTATGTATGTTAAAAACATTTGGCTTATATCTTTTATATAAAAACTTTCATCCGTGTACACAATAACAATTCAAATATCTATTATGTGTCCAAGCTTTATCTAAAAGTTTTTTAAAGTCGTAGATTATTTTTCCTTTGTTTTATATTTTAAATTTTTTTTCATTTTCATAAGCTTAACATTTACCTTAAAGCTTATTTGTTGTGTCAACAACTGCTTATGTTGAATTTATTCTTTGGGTTGGATTATTTTTTTGGAACACGGTTTGTATAAGTCAAGGAATAAAGGACGGTTAGTGGTTTTGCTTGTAAAAGTAGCATATTTTGAAGCTTATTTGTAGTTGGTGTCGTAGCTTATTTCGTAGCTCTTTCGTGGCTTATTGTTGTGGAACAAAACAAAGACAAACACGATGTGAAAAGAAGAGAAGAATAAAGTGCGTAGAAGGTGTTTGATAAACTGTCAAACAGAACAACTTGTATCTTCATCAACCGAGCAACTCGTTTCATTTGCAAGCCGAACAACCCATTTCAAGGAAACCGAACAACCTTCAAGCCGAACAACTTGCAACCCTTGAGAACCGAACAACTCATAATCGTTTGAACCGAACAACTCGACTTCAAGTTAGAACCAAACAAATCAAGCCACGGTATTCAAGGTGGTATCGAACAACTAAAAAGCTACTTGGAACCGAACAAGAGGAACCGAACAACTAAGTTTTCTTGTTACAAACCGAACAACTCGTTTTAAGTTATTTCGGGTTTTACGATGTCAAATGTCGTTCAACTACGGGACTTAACACATACACCGTTGTGATCGTGACTCATTTTCGATCAACGTGATATATTCACATTTAACCGACAATAACCGAACGCATCCAAAAGATCAAATATACATACGTTGCATTTTTATAAAAAAAATCAAACGAAGTTGATGAAATGAACAGGAGGGAAAACGTGTTTTTATTTATTACAACTTAAAATTTTCACTTTTGGCCCCTCGACTTCTGAGTAGTTTTCATTATTAACATTTACATTTTAACTTGTTTACTATTAAACCTTTGTTTTTTAAGCAAAATTTAATATAACCCTTTGCTTTCAAACTTTATCACTTTTCAACTTTTAATTTTTGTTTTGTTTAGTTTTACATCTTTAGTTTTCAAATTTTTACTTTTAGCCCTTTTGTTGTAACAAATTTCACCATTAGTCGTTTTAAGCTCAACAATCATCAACAAAAGCTCAAATTCTTCAACGTCAACAACGATTTCATCAACAATTAATTATTGATTTACGGTTTCTTTTTGATTTTTTAAAATCCCACGAAAGATTTAATTTTTTTCTCTGTTTAAATCATAGACTTGTAAAATCCCGTGAACGTTAATTGATTTCAAACCACAACAACAATCACTTAATCTACTTAAGATCCTTAATTTCGTTTCACACATCAAATTTCAATGGAATCTTTGAATTCAAATTCAAAAGGGAGAGAGCTTCAACTGACGCAATTGCTCGTAAAACAAAGACACTCCTACTGCATGACATTGTTTGAACAGCTCGAGATACATCTTCGTGATCTCTATCTCTTCAATTCATCACATGCTGTTGATGCATTTAAACCTGCATTTCGCAGACTAAAAAACCGTTGAATGAAAAACCGTTGAATGAAGCAATACATCATGAACATGAGATTGAGAAAAGTTTCAAGCTGCAGTCAAAAGATGTTCAGATCAATTCGGTTCAAGTAATGGATGCTAATTTGGTTATCACGAAAAGCGGTGGGATTGAGTCAAAAATTAACAGCTTAGAGAATGCACTCAGCAAATCAATGAATGAAACTCAGATGCAAATGCAAGAGGGAAAAGTTGATATTGAAAGCAGTGGGACAAAGTCAGACGAGCAGGATACAAGCAGCAGGTCAAGGAATGATGCAGATACTAAGGATGCAGTCATCAGACCCGTAAATGACCAAGAGCCATTAGCTGAGGTTCAGTTGACAGCTCAACATAATATTCTTGCTAATGAACAACAATATTCTGAGCAATCTCCGTTTATGACACATATTTGTTGGAAAAGGTTGATAGAAATACCACTCCTGAATCAACAGATATGAGTCATAGGGAAGGAGAGATTGACCAGAATGTTGATGCTAAAAAATGTCAAGTTTCATGTCCTTTACCTGATCCATCATTTGATAACATGACAACTGAATTTT
>BQNB010141602.1:0-17248 GCA_026074375.1 Tanacetum coccineum
TGAGGCTAACAATCTCCCCCGAAGTGAGGTCTTGAACACAGGAACGAGCTTCCTTTATTGACTCAATAAATTGAGGCTAACACATCTTATAAGTTGTGTGTTGCTTTATGTTTATCAATTTATACTCATTTATGTGCTTAAGTATGCGACCTGTCATTCAACTGGATCTAGAAAACAGACCAAGTAGACTAGATGCCGCGATAGCTCTCTATATTGCAATTTATATATCTAGAGTAATATTATCACAAATATTGACTTGTCTTTACCTCTGGTTTAGTGAACAAGTTGGACTAGCAGGTGACCTAAAATCAACAAATAACGTTCTGATTCCTTGGATAAATATCTGGACAGTGAACTACTAGTATATAAAGAGCCGTTTAGCAGTAAGTTAGTAAAGTCTCGATGAGCTAGGATTCAATAAGATCACCATTATTGTTTTCTAAGATAGATTATAACCAACCATGATTGCTTTATGCGAATGTGTTTAATTGTGAGAGAATTAGCATGTCTAGGTTTTAGGAAGAAGTATCGCCTGATATATCGACAACGAGATATGACAATCATTTCACTTATAAACTAAAACATGCGTTTTATTATATTAAATATGGTAAATATGTTTTCTTTACATAAGGCTTGACCGCTTCTCTATCTTCTGACTATCACATTTGTGTGTGTTACACGCCCTATCTCAGTCTAGGTAAACCCAAACTCATGCCAGTCTCTTAGGCTGAAACCCCCCCCCCCTTTACCATTTGTTTAGGTTTAACTTAGGTATAACTTAGAATAACTTAGAATTAACTTAGATATCTAAAATACTAATAATTAAGTATTAACGTTCTCGCTCTTAGTAATCGATACCCTACTTACCAACGAATCTACAACTGATCGGGCACACTGCCCGTTAGTGTTGTTCTTAGGTTTAGTCGACAAAATAGAAATAGTAAAACTTGATAACAAATAATACCTACGCACAACGACACATCAAGTTTTTGGCGCCATTGTCGGGGAGTGAAATTGTTTAATTTATTATTTATTAGTATTTTTAGTTTAACTTAGATTAGTTTGCATTGTATATTATTGCATATTGTGTGTTTTAAGTTTTCTGCATTATTTTTCTTTTCTGTTACTGTTATGGTCGACTGACCAATACGACGTATTCTAATTATTAGATACGGCGTATTAACCCTTCGACACAAATACAACACATTTTGTTAAACAGATCAATACGGAATATCCAGTTAATTGAATACGGCGTATCGATCATCTGATACAACAATAGATTGTACTTTTTTTGTATTTAGTTCTCAGTTATAATTTTCTGTATTTATTTTTCTTTCGAGGCGAAAGTTAGATTGAAGAAGTAATTACGGAAACCATGACGGAACCAACTATGGGAGGATACATGGAGAAGATTCGAGCAGAATTGCTTGTTAATGCTTTCAGTGGAACAAATGACGAAGACGTAGTTGACTATATTGCAAAAGTTCTTGAAATACTTCATTTGATTAAAATTCCCAATGTGGATCCCAACCAACTTCGACTACATGTTTTCCCAATCTCGCTTAGTGAGGCTGCAAGTAAGTGGCGGAATGATGAGATAGATGGTACAATCACTACTTGGGCAGAACTAACGGTAATTTTTTTTCACAAATATTATCCACTATCTCGTACTAGTACGATGGTTATCAATGACGAAGATGACGGTCCAGACTACCTTGACTTCATAAATTGGTTGGGGTCGAAATTTAGAAACCATTGGAGAATGGACGGAAAGACAAAGAATGCACTATGGGAATTTTGGATAAAAGGCGGTGATAAAGAAATATTAATGGATAATATGGAATCGGGTGATGACGAATGTGAAGAATCTGAAATCATAAACCACCTAAATGTCGATGTCAACTCAAATAACAACCCTTATTTGGATGTTCGTCGAATGTTTATGAGTAATAATAAAGGAAACAACAATGATACAACTCAATTGGGGGTTGAATATTTTGACATGCCAATAAATTATGTTGATCACTGATGAGGTGTCATTTTATACACTTTTTCAGGGTCGTTTAACCCCCTAAATCATGTATTTATGCCCAAAATAGGTACTTAATCGTTCATTTTCAAGTATTTAGCATTTGGAAGACATTTGGAGGAAATACACGTGACTTGGGCTCATTTGGAGAAGAAACGGACAAGACTACGAACCTACACCAACATCTCTCAAGAAATTTCTACTCAGAAGCTGGAGACGACGTCACAGATTACACGTGACGCCGTCACAACCATTTCCAAGACGGCGTCAGATTGTATGACCTGGCCCAAGATCTAGAATATTCTTATCACGACGGCGTCACGATTAACACGCGATGCCGTCGCAGCTATTTTCCTATAAATACAAATCCGTTTTTAGGGTTTTAATTGTGTGACTTTAGAGTAAAAGAAAGGGACGAACCCTAGTTCGTTTAGCAGCTGTTAGGGACGATTTTAGAAACCCTATTGTACTTCCTTCAATTCATGTTTTAATCAAGTAAGATTATTTTAATCATTCAATATGTCTATTTGTTGTTTGATTCATTATTGTTCTTGCTTTACTTATAACATGCTTGGCTAAACCTTCTATTGTGTTTATTTATGATTGTATGAAACCTAGGATGTAGATCTTCGTGGTGTTGCTTCTTGTGATGAATATGCATTAGAAAACCAGCTTTTGTCTGTATCGTTGTTGACATGTCTAGGAAAACGTGATTGTGTAGAAAGGATACCATCAGGTAACAGTCTTCATACTACCTTTCCCCTTATATGGTTAATCCACTCTTAATATATTTCATATGCATTTGATATACTCTTAGGGGCCTTGTAATAGTCTTCATACTACCTTACTTGTGCGTTGCCTTAACGGAATATTAAATAGACGGCGGGTTCATGTAATTTGTTCATGACTTAGAAATAATTACATAGATCATCACAAGTGTGACAAAGCAACAACACTAGGAGAAGCAATCTATGGAGTAATACATGATTAAATAAACACAATCTTTTATTATTTAGCGTAGTTTATTATTTAGTTTAATACTAAAACCAACCAAACCTCTCAAATCTATGATTAACTGCTTTCCTATAAACATTAAAATACAAAAAGAATCTTCTCTCAACCCTTAGAATTATGTTAGACAGTGATCAAGCCTTCCCAACCTATTCCTCTAGAGAACGATAACAACCCCCGAGTCTTGCCTATACTACACTACAACGGTTAGGTACACTGCCTAGGGAGTTGTAAAACTTCTTGTAGAAGTCCCTTACGACAACCGCAACAAGTTTTTGGCGCCGCTGCGTGGGGAATAGTTAGGTTTTGATCATAGTTTAGCTTAGTTCTACTTGCTTGAATCCTTTCAAGTAAGATTTAATTTCCGCATATTAGCTTTCTCGTAGTCTATCTGTTCTTTGTGTTATCTGTTTCGTAACCCATTCTCGTCAACCACCATGGGAGACGAGAATCCTATCCGCACTCTAGGAGACTACTCCAAACCTAGCCACGAGGGCTATAGGAATACCATCGAGCTCCCCGTAGGGAACAACGTGGTACCTCTTCGATCCGACACCATCTGGTTGGTGCAAAACGGATGCTCATTCCACGGACTTCGGTCCGAGGATCCAAACCAACACCTCAAGGATTTCCTTAAACTAGTGGACTCACTTGACATTGACGGTAAAAAGTGGGAAAGAACGTGCCTGCGTTTATTTCAATTTTCCCTTCGCGATCAAGCTAGCAATTGGCTTAAACGTCTTCCAGTATGATCCATCACCACATGGGAGGATCTTACTACCCGATTCCTTGCTTAATTCTTTCCACCAGGAAGGACTACAAAACTCCGCAATTATATCCTGATGTTCCAACAACATCATGGAGAATCTCTATCTGAAGCATGTACTCATTTCAAGGACTTACTACAAAAATTCCCTCATCATGGCATTGACCTTTGGCTCCAAGTCTAAATTTTTTATGACCATGTCAATCCCGTCACAAGACGAACCATTGACCAATCGGCCGGTGGTAAGCTTCGTGACCAAAACGCCAAATAATCCTGGGCATTATTAGAGGACCTCGCCCTCTATGATAATGAAAGTTGGAACGACCCAAAGGATTTCGATAAGCCGGTCAAGGCAATCGCATTGCCTCAAGTTGTCTCGAGTACATCTGATCGCCGTATAATCGAGCTCAAAAATCAAGTCCAACGCTTTATGGAAGCTCATCTCGCTCTAACACAACCTACCCAAGTGAACAAAATCACTACCTCATGTGAGATCTGCAGTGGTCCCCACGATACTCAGTATTGCATGGAAGATCCTGAACAAACCTTTGTTGAATACGCATCCTCGCGTACCGATGAAGCAAGAGGTAAGTGGTATACTTTCAAGCCCGAGCAAAACAATCTTGGTGACACCTATAATACATCATGGAGAAGTCACCCAAACCTTAGGTGGAGAAAATCCTAAAATTCTCAAAATAAGTTTTTAAACCCACCTAACCGTTTCTAATCCAACGGTTCAATCCTAAACCGTTCCTTCAACAATCGTCCTTAAAACCTTAACAATCAATCAAATCTAGAAGGATTGGTATCCCACTTTATGGCATCTCAAGACGCAAGATTGTCCAAGTTTGAAGCCGATTTCAAACAACAACAAAGCGAGATGACCAACAAAATTGACACAGTGTTGAAGGCCATCACCGATCAAATAGCGAGAGCACTACCTAGCGATACGGTCAAGAACCCAAAACTGAGTACTACCCTAGTTTTGTCTTCTCGTTCTTACCCAATAGTTTATCCTTAATGCTCATCTCACCCTTCCACCTCAATCAATGCTAACAAGGCACATTTCAAGGAGGCAACCATTTCCTAACCAAGCCTGTGGCAACCTGAGATTGAAATCGAACCACAACAACCAGAAGAGCCCAAACTAACTCTTGAAGAAGAATTCCATGATTTGCATCTTAACCTACCCGTTCTGGAAGTCCTAGCTCACGCTCTAATCTATAACGCTATACTACATAGAGTGATTAGAACTAGGAAAAACAGATCATCGTTCATCCAAGGAGAAGTACCTACGAAAATAGAAGACCCCGGACTATTCACTCTACCTTATAGATTAAGGGACTCAAAAACTTTTGACACCTTGGCCAATCTAGGATCATGCGTAAACATAATCCCATTCTACCTCTTCAAAAAGCTTAACATCAGACTATTAGAAGAGACTGGCCATATCTTTAGGTTAGCTGACGAAACCAAATCCTACCCTATTGGGATTGTTAAAAACGTAGAAGTCCACACTGGGAAACTAGAACTATTAAATGATTTCTACATGATCGATATAAAGAAGGACCCCAAGACCCCTTTTCTAGTAGGGAGAGGATTTCTAGCTACTGCCAACGCAATTATAGATTGTAGGATGGCCAAAATAGCGGTATGGGAAGGAATTACTAGGTCGGTATTCGGAGTAAAAGGAGTTGACTTAGGTGAGGATGAAGCATCTTATTGGACCACACTTGGAAAAAGGGATTCATACAAACCCCGGCCTCTCTCGGATGGAATAGGCGCACGAACCTCTTATTATGCTAGGAAGGACTTCTTAGACTGCCATTTACCCGGAGAATGGGAAATTGCTAGAGATGCTGAGCTCAATCCTTTTAAGGATACCTTGGTGTTTAGGAGGATGGTAGAATTCTTAGGAGTCATACCTATTATCCTTAAAAGTAATATGTGGGAATCAGAGGACCTAATTAAAAAACTAATTAACTGGGACAAACCACCCAAAACGAAGATGAAGCATGACACGCCAAGATTAGACTAATCGACCCAGACAGAGAGGGTAGAGTACGTAATGAGCAAGATATTAGGATTTTACAAAGAATGCCTAGAGCTTGGACCTGAATACCTAACTGGAATGGATGATGAAGGAGAAGTCACGCAAGAACGTGTGACTTCGAGTCTAGCTACAAGACTCGTAAATAAAGAAAAGCGCTTCTTGAGAGGCAACCTAATATTTACTTTTATCGCATATTAGGAGTGTCATGTGTTTTACTCTTTTCATTTTATTCTATCATGTTTGAACTAACTTGTAATCATGCTTTGTATTGTTTTTAACCTCGTCTTAATTTCAATCAAAGGTATTTTGCAAATAATAAGGGTAGGGGAATCTATCCCGTTTTAAACCAAATTCAAACATGTTAAATAATTTGTTTAGATTAATTCGTGTCAGTTTCGAGTCATATGAGTAAATTGTTAAATCATAGGTTTTATGCAGCCACTTGTACAATAATTAACTTATGGAATCAAGTGCAAAAAAATTTTCATAAAAAAAAATTCGTTTTCACAGAACGTAGAGACGACGTCATGATTTACACGCGACGCCGTCACCACGACACCTGTGACGGGGTCAGGATTCTCCTGACGGCACGCCCTGGTCTAGAAAACTTAAAGTTTTTAATTATTTTTGAAAATAAAACTTGCATAACATTTAAAATATGTAATCTTCTGTTATAAACCTGCAAAACCAATAAGTTTAACAATTCTCTCATCCTATCTTTACTGCTTTATCGAGTCAAACCCTAAATTCATATTGTATATTTGTATATCGCACATTTTATGCTTGGTATAGTTGTCTTTGTCTTTGATCACAGGTTATATTTGATGAGAAGAAGCTTGGAAATTATTAGGAACTTTCATTGGACGATTCTTGAATGACGATTTAACGGGTTATCGCATGTTTCTTCTCCATTATTGAGCAAACCAGGGGAGTACTAGTTTCTTTTCCTTGTTTTCTTTTCCCATTAATTCGTTTTTACGGGTACCTTTATAGAACATTGGGGACAATGTTCAACTTAAGTGTAAGGGGAAATAAACCTTAGAAACTATTTTTTCATTTGCCATTTGCTTTGTCCTTAAAATGACGCGTAATATATCAAAACATAGCATAAGAGGTAATTTTGACCGAAATTTAATGATTGTGAAGGAAAACATGATTGTGAAGAAAGGATACCATCGGGTAACAGTCTTCATACTACCTTGCCCCTTATATGGTTGATCCACTCTTAATATATTTCAAATGCATTTAATATACTCTTAGGGACCTTGTAATAGTCTTCATACTACCTTACTTGTGCGTTGCCTTAACGGAATATTAAATTGACGGTGGGTTCGTGTAATTCATTCATGACTTAGGAAATAGTTACATAGATCATCACAAGTGTGACTAAGCAACAACACTAGGTGAAGCAATCTAGGGAGTAATACATGATTAAATAAACACAATCTTTTATTATATTGTTATCACCACTAGCGTAGTTTATTATTTAGTTTAATACTAAAACCAACCAAACCTCTTCAATATATGATTTACCTGCTTTCCTATAAACAGAAAAATACAAAAAGAATCTTCTCTCAACCCTTAGATTCTGTTAGACTGTGATCAAGCATTCCCAACCTATTCCCTTAGAGAATGATAACAACCCCCGAATCTTGCATATACTACACTACAATGGTTAGGTACACTGCCTAGGGAGTTGTAAAACTTCTTGTAGAAGTCCTTTACAACAACCGCAACAATCACATCGGTAAAATGGATGATATTTGTGTTCGTAATGATGCACCCTACTTTAATAAAGAAAGGCTCGATGAAAAGGTGTGCAAATCTAAAAAGTTCAAAGTTGTAAGGTACTCGCTAGGTCCTAACGAAGAATACATTTCTATCGGCACATGCGAGTACGATACTTGGAAAAGTACCAAAAATAGTGTGTCTCACATCTATAAAGAAATTCTTCATAAAGATAATGTAGGATGGCTAGTGAAACGTACCAAGTAAAGAAGTAGAAGACAAGTCTAACTTAAAGACTTTGCTCTAAACAAAAGTGCTTGCTGAGAGACAACCCATAATGTATTTTAATTTTTTTTATCTAGTTTATCTTCCCAGACTGACGATACGGAATATCCAATCTCAATGGAGACGGCGTATCGACTTTCTAGACGTTATCCGGTCTTTAAATTTCTGCACATTTAAAACTTTATTGACAGTTCAGTCTATACGATGTATTCATTAAATGAATACAACGTATTAGACGACTAACTCGTATTCAGATACTTTTTACAGGTCTCAATACGGCATATCCTGGTTTACGAATACGGCGTATCGACTTCCTGTACCGTTTTAGGTTTTATTTTTGATTTCTAACCAACGAATACCCAGAGAAAGAATTTGCAATTGTTTCTTATATTTAATACATGACCTTACCGAACGAAAAGAAGAATTTGGTGGAATGCTTATTTTCTGTAATTCTATGTGTGTTGTAGTAATGTTGGTATTCAGACGCATTTACAGCACACTGTTAACCTTAAAATATGGTGACATATCTGGAATTACATTAGTTCATTTATAGTGTGACACGTAGGGACTAATAATGACAAGTTACAATAGCTAGGTGTCACTAGGACTATAAATACCCCCTTTATACTTCCATGGAGAGGTGAGGATTCATTTTACTTATAATATGTGTGTTTCTCTCTTTAAAAAACACACATCTTTCCTTTCTCTCACTAAATAATACAATGGCAACTTATTTTTTTAATCCTCCCCGACCTCCTGATCATTGTCTCTTGTTAGTGATATCTTATTACTCAACAATTGGCATCAGAGCTGCAGGGGTGTATTATATCATGTGTTTGTTGTCTCGGTTACTGTTCATGTCTCGGTTACTGTTCATGCACTGTTCATTAGTGTTTCTTTTTCGTGGTTTAAGTGTTCTTCTTCTCCTAAGAATCAACCACAAATTTGATTTATTGTTGTTGATATGTTTCTGTTATCATTCTGTTATTATCTGCTATGTTTTTGTGCTTCAAACACATATGGGTTTCTTGGTAGCGATTTGATAAAGAAAAAACCAGATCCAGAATTTCAGGAAAAAGTACAATAGTACGACTGTGACAGGTTGCGATTTGCCTATTGAGATTTGCCTCTTTAGACTGTGATTTGCCATTGCGATTTGGTGTACAGGTACAATGAAGACAAATTTCTAAGCCAAATACAAACGAACCGTTGCCCAAATTTCCTCAGATCTTGCGATTTGTCTGAATAGCGATTTGGCAGATCCATTTCGAGTTGCTACCCTCAACTCAAACCGAGTCAACTCGGTATTTACCGAGTTGAACCAGGTCAAACTCAAATGAGTCACTGCCGATTCAAGAACAAACAAAAAAACAGTAATGAAGAAAATGAAAAGGACTGTTTAAAAACCCCATATCAACTCATGAACAACCAACAACAACAGCAGCTAAACAACATCATCCAACATATAAATCTCATCATCACAGCTTTTACACCACAACAAACCAACAAATCCACAAAGTCTATCCTATATTCCCATCATCTCATTCCAACTGCAAACCAAACATCAAACATCATCTTAACTCCATCTCCAAACATTAACAAAGACTCGAATGCAAAAAAATAATAATAATAAAAGGAATGATCTCAGTTTCATTTTTGTGTATTTTAATTAATTCATGATCTTCAATAAATCCATAACACGAAATGAAAATCATCATTGATCTTTGTAAAGGTTGTGATACCTTTGTTCAATTTACGAAAATAAAGATAGACTAATAACAGATTTGTTATAATCTACTCTTTGTTTCGTTGACACAAGAACAACCATAAACGAACCTACCCCAGACCATTTGTATGATCTTGAAGACATGTCTTTAAAGATTGGCCTCGTATGATTAGAAGCAATATGAGGTTTGTTTTCTTCTTGTTGCTGCGTATGGAGAAGCAAAAGGGAGAGATGCGGATGAGTTATGTGAGTAAGATTAGAGTTTGTGTACCCTTATAAGATGAATGAGATGGCAGTGATTTGAAGATTTGATTAAAAGTTATTGTTAGGAGAGAGATGGTGGTAGGCGGTTGAATGTGGGATTAGGTTTAGGTGACATATGAGAAAAATTAGGGATTTGATCTGCTTATATGAGTATTCAAACGTGGGCTGAGTAATATGGTTTGGGATTGAGTTATAATTAAACTCAGTTAGACCGGTAACAATGTGACAATTAGGCCGTGTCTTCTTTCCTTTAACTTTGATGATGGGTCGAATATGTTTATGAACATGATTATTGGGATAGTATTAGTTGATTAACACGGGTATGATGGATTGAGCCGAGTAATAAAATGCTATCATGACAAGTTTAATTAGACAAATGTAGATCCGTTGACGACATTCAAACACAACATTTGTCTAGTTTAACGACATTCTTGAACAACAACACAACAAACACGATACATAACACTAAAATGATCCGAATAAGATTCACTAAAATGACAAACGGCTAAAGATTCGGATTACGATGACAAGTGATCACGGAGTTGATTTGGTATCCCTTATTTGACATTGAAGTTGGGTTTCACGAAGGCGTCTACTTATTTCATTATCGAGACTTCCTTCTATTTGCTACACCTTTTTCTATAAACCCAATCTATCGATTGATGACTTGCTTGACGTACAACGATTATGATTGAGACTTGAATTATCTAGTTCCAATAGTCAGGGATGGTTGGTTGCAGACCTGGTTAACTATCACTTAAAGGAGTTACATTGTAATGCTCAGTGTCACACGCAGAAGTCGATGTGGATAATTTCAAGAGGTGTTGTACTTTTTATACTTTTAGGACTGGGTATAGAATACTTATAGATTTAATCTTGCACCGTTCTTCAATCAACAACAGTGTACGCTTAAGTAACAAATTTGGGTGATTCTACTTCATTTTCAAGTTTGGTATATCGGGTTTACTTCACCAAGTGATCACAACAATAGGCGACAGAATACGAGGTTGGTAAGTTAGCCAAAGAGTTTAAAGGTTGAGATGTAATCAGCAATTCTCACGGGATATTATTGTGCTATTCCAAGAGAAAGATACTTCACAGTCTAAGCAAAATTCTCAAAGTTCTTCAACGACATTCATATACAAGACCTTGATTATACCAAGTTTTCTTGATTCTTGCTTCATCTCTTCTACGGTTTCTAAAGACAAGAGGGTAATGCTTTGTTTGGATTTCAAGATTTATGCTTAAGACAAGAACTTCTCGAGTACATGTGCGTACACAACAATGATGCTTCCGAGAGTTCGCAACCATCATGGGGGAAAATGCGTACATCCGGGACTTAGTTGACTTTGATGTTACCATGTCAACTTCCAGGGGGAAGTAGTGTATACTACTTTATGGTTTATGAAGTATTCTGCATACGTAAGAAGAATTATTGCTGATTTCTCGCATGTACCCCCGAACGAATATTCACCAAGCCCTAATGACAAGAAGCAGTGGTCGTTGGTGTGGTTTGACTTCTACAAAATTCCGCTGTGCACGTCAATGACAAGTAGAAGATTGTTCAAGCTACAACAAAGTTTCAGAATCTGCTTAAGATAGGGATGTTGGTTTGGGGGGAAGCTGATTCAGAAACTTCGCCAAAAAGGAGTCTATGAAGAAAGCTTTTCAAGACATGCTGCATGAATTGGGGGGAAGTTAATCCAACTCATGCAAAAACTATAAATGGTTCCCTGTACAAGTAAAACATAGAAATCCAAGATGAGTACAAAGATACAATACTAGAGAAAACCCATAAGACATCTTCTCTAGCTTTGAGCTCTTTGGAAAGACTTTATTGTATTGTATTTGTACCTGATTAGGAACATTGTAAGTAATTCCGTATGTCTGCATATTGGGGGAAGATTGTTAGCCCTAAAATATGGTGACTAATCCGGAATTACATTTATCATTTATAGTCAAGAGTCGGGTTAGTTTAGCTAGTCAAGCCCGGGACTATAAATACACCCTCCATAACTTTCATGAGTGGGAATAGAGCTCACATTTGTAAAAAGTGGTGTGTGTGATTATCTTCCCTTTCTCTCTACATTCTCTACAACACACACACTCTTCCCATTTTACTCTTTTTTCTCTCTACTATAATGAATAAACATCTCTTTCACTTTACCAAGCCTCCGGATCCGTTGCTCGATAGTGAATCTAATTCCAACAGAGGTCTAAGGGGTTGAGAGAAGATACTTTTTGTATTTTTAATTTTTATGAAAGAAAGTAAATATCATGGTTTGAGAGGTTGGTTGGTTTTTAACTAATTAAACTAATAATTAAATCTAAACTAGTGGTGATAACTATATGGTAAACGAACGTGTTTACTTAATCATGCATTACTCCTTATTATGTTTCTCTAAATTATGTTGCTTTGTAACTCTTGTAATGATCTGTGTACAGTTTTCCTAAGTCATGAACGAATTATACGAACCCACCGTCTATGTAATATTCTGTTAAGGCAATGCACAAGTAAGGTAGTATGAAGACTATTACAAGATCCCTAAGAGTACATTACATGAAATTAAAACACTTAAGAGGGATCAACCATATTATGGGTAAGGTAGTATAAAGACTGTTACCGATGGTATTCTTTCTACACACTCGCGTTTCCCTAGACGTCTATGCCAATTTAATATCTTATGGCTAGTTTTTTAAAGCCTAACGCGCACATGCATCAAAAGAAGAAACACAATAAGGATCTACATAATAAGTTTCATGCAATCATAAGTAAATATTAATGGATCTAGTCGGACATATTATAAGAAAGTGAAGAACATAAATCAGTCAAACAACACAAAGACATATTAAATGATAAAAGATAAAGGATCTCACTTGATTAGAACATGAGTTAATGGCAGATACAAGAGGGTTTTGACACCCTAAAATATATACATTTGTTTCATTATTTTTTTGATAAAACAAAATACACACACAACCCTTTTTCTCTCTCTCAAAATTCGGCAGCCCCCTCCCCATGTCCGGCCACAGCCGCAGGCCACCACTCCGCCGCCGTCGGAAAACTTTTCCGGCGAGTGTTCCGGCCGAAACCAAAATTGTTCCTCGTTACCCGATCTATTCGATCCCCCAAACCACGCGCCTCCACGCGCCATTCCCCTCCCCCCCCTCCGGCAACCACAAACCGCCGTTACCCCCTCCCTCCATTTGGCTGCTACCCCGCGGCAGCCACACCACCACTATCATCATTATCATATCATCTCCATCTCCGCCACCCCATCACCTTCGAGAACACCACCACCGTCGCACCTCCAAGGGTTGCGTGTCGTTTTAACTGATCATCGCGCACCGAAAGGTGCGTTCGTTTATTTCTAGGCACCATGGGTGCGTTCGGATTGATGTTTTACACCAAGAGGTGCTCTCGTTTTTGAGTATGTCAGTAAAAATAGTGTGCGTCTGGTTTGGCATAACCACACCCAGGGTGCGTTGGGATGGTGGGCAGCCACCCAAAAAGGGTGTTTCGCATTTTATGGATTACCCTGCAGCAAGTGCCAGCGTTGGTTAGGAGGGGGGGGTAGTCGATTCACCCCAAATAGGGTGCGTTCGGGTTGAGGCCACCGCACCACGAGGGTGCGTTTTGTTGAGGCTTGCATCAATTAGGGTGCGTTTGGTATTAAAAACAGCCCACAAGGGGCGTTTGGTTTATTGTTTACAACAAAAAGGGTGCGTTTGGTTGTTGTATCACCACAAAAGGGGGCGTTTGGTTATGCAGATTTCACTAAGGGTGCGTTTGGATGTGGGTTAACAGCCATAAAGGGCTGTTTGGGTTAACAGACGCCACAAAGGGTGCGTTTGGATACGGGTTTAACACCATAAGGGTGTGTTTGGTTTAACAATTTACAACACAGGGGGTGTTTGGATCGGGGTTTAGCACGAATAGGGGTGTTTGGTTGGGCAGATTGGTATTAAAGGGGTGTTTGGTTGGGCATATTGGTATTAAAGAAAGGGGTGTTTTGGTTGGGCAGATTTAACCAAACAATGGAGTTTTGGTTTTGCAGATTGCACCAAGGGTGCGTTGGGTTAACCGTTTCGGCATAGTGAGCGTTTGTTATAAAACCTAAACGAACAACAATAAGGTGTTCGATTGGTTTAGCAACACTGACAATATAAATAAAACATAAAAGTTTATAATTATAAGAACTAATATTGTTGGTTTAAAATGGATAAAAAATTGTAATATTTGATTACTTTTGTTTATTTATAATGAATATATATATATATGTTAGATATTTAAAACACGCGTATTGTTGGAAATGATTATATTGTATAAGTTGGAAAAAATGTTTAGATTTTATAAATACGAAAAAGCTTTATATTAACCGAAAGGTCATAGACGAAATTTATATAAATATTCTAGATTAGTAAGATTTACCAAACTTCTATTATTTAGAAACCCTGTAAAAATAAACTAAGTTATTTTTTAAAGATTAATTAAATTTAACTATATATAACCCGACAACGAAACAAAACTAAAACATTTACAAATGAGTAACGATTTTACCCCACGATCACTTGATAAGACGAAAGATTTTATTTATAAAATATTATTTTATAAATTCCTGGTAAAAACATAACTTTAAGACGTGAATGTCTACTTTTATGCAAGGACTTTATTAATTAAATTGCGTTGAAATAATTTGTTTCAATTATTTTCATGCACGTCCTATATAATACCTTCAAAGTATTATATATAGTCACATCAATATTTGGGATTGTGTTTTTGTCATGTTTATAAATTCACGTTATGATTATATCAGGTTATCTTGTCATATGTAATATATTATAGAATTATTACATACTATTGTGATCCCCAACTTTTCAATTAATTTATTTAACCAACCAACCAAAACTATTGACAACTTGAAAAATCTAAATCTTTATCAAAACGTGTCGCTTGATGTTAACCAATCAACAGAAATCCAAATACATTAACCTAGCTTAGTGAGACATAGCCGTTAGATTAGTGCAACTTCTTTGATCAAGCCGCATCGTCTTCCGTTTGTATTTGCGCATATTATATGCCTATCTCCGAATCGTTACTCATCATCTGAAGTGAGTTTCATAAACCTCGCTTTTGCAATCTTTGAATGTTTAATAAAACCCACGAGGGGGATACATGTTTGTCTACAAACTCTTATACTTACTCGTATCTTATTAACAATGCGATGGTTTTTAAAAGATTTGTGAGTTAGATAGCCCTCTTCACTTGTTTTACAATTATTTTACAAATCTCGAGGGAGAATACATGCTCATTACAACTTGTTTACATACTCATACTCATTTACAACTCGGTTACTTGATTTATATCATACTCTCTTTCTACTTATGGATTTAAGTATTTAAAGCTGTTTATGAATACAATGGTTTATCTTTTTCAATGGGCATAAAGTATTTCTGTTATGCATCTCATGTTACGTGTTGCCTAAGTATCGATTAAACCACTCATGACCGAAACTAACATGAACTTTAATTACGGATGTAAGTGTGAAGAAGTCACCCAAACCTTAGGTGGAGATAACCCCAAAACTCTCAAAATAATTTTTCAAACTCACCTAACCGGTTCCAACCCAACGGTTCAATCCGAAACCGTTCCTTCAACAACCATCCCTAAAGCTTCAACAATCAAACAAGTCTGGAAGGATTTGTATCTAACTTCATGGCATCTCAAGATGCCAAGTTATCTAAGTTTGAAGCTGATTTCAAACGACAACAAGGTGAGATGACCAACAAAATAGACACAGTGTTGAAAGCCATCACCAATCGAATAGTGGGCATATTACCAAGCGACACAGTTAAGAACCCGAAACTGAGTACTACCCCAGTTTTGTCTGCTCGTTTTTACCCAACTTAAGACCCGCAATGCTCAAACAATGTCCATGGCTCAATCAACGCCATCACGATTCATCCCAAGCAGCCCGAAGGATCCTATGTTAATAGACCTGATGAAGGACAAGAAGGAGAAGGCAACCTAGGAAACATCAGCTCTAATCCACACCCACAACCTAATCCCTAATCCTCCAATACAAAATTTTTCTGCTCTAAAGATAATGGAGAAGTAATGTTCATCGAGATCATACGAGATGATGATGAACCTCAAAATGAGAGTCCCAATGAAGGTGAAGGGGCAACAACGGAAGGACCGGCGGTAGAATAGTTTGACACATTTCCAACTAGAGATGAGCTAACCTACTATAAGTACCTTATGTGTGGCCCAATCCCCTCAATATTTCTACGAAACCCCATCATTATGGAAGGATGCCCCTCGAACCTCAAGATACCATGAAACATTGGGCATGTGCATGTAGAAAAAGCCTACATTGACCTTAACTCCTCTCTAAATATCATGACCCGAATGATGTATAATTGGATCATGAGGAGAAAACTCGACCTTAGGGAAAATGTGAATGGATGAGTTAGCAATTTCACAGGAAGGATTAAAGGAATGCATGTCTTCATAGGAAACTTCACCTATATTGTGGACTTCATGATTATCGAGGACATTAGCTCAATTATAGACCCTAAGATGTCACAAGTAGTGTTAGGGAAACCTTTTGTGGAAATATCTAACATGACTCACGACCCATAAGAAGGAGTAGTTAGGTTCACCAACAGAAACGATGAAGTTACCTATAAGATGCCTCATAAGATAGAGCAATACAACTCATTGTCGAACCTTGAGAAAGAGCACACAAAATCAGTCTACCTTAAGAATGAGGAAGACAAGAGAAGAGGGGTAGAGTACGTAATGAGCAAGATATTAGGATTTTACAAAGAATGCCTAGAGCTTGGACCTGAATACCTAACTGGAATGGATGATGAAGGAGAAGTCACGCAAGAACGTGTGACTTCGAGTCTAGCTACAAGACTCGTAAATAAAGAAAAGCGCTTCTTGAGAGGCAACCTAATATTTACTTTTATCGCATATTAGGAGTGTCATGTGTTTTACTCTTTTCATTTTATTCTATCATGTTTGAACTAACTTGTAATCATGCTTTGTATTGTTTTTAACCTCGTCTTAATTTCAATCAAAGGTATTTTGCAAATAATAAGGGTAGGGGAATCTATCCCGTTTTAAACCAAATTCAAACATGTTAAATAATTTGTTTAGATTAATTCGTGTCAGTTTCGAGTCATATGAGTAAATTGTTAAATCATAGGTTTTATGCAGCCACTTGTACAATAATTAACTTATGGAATCAAGTGCAAAAAAATTTTCATAAAAAAAAATTCGTTTTCACAGAACGTAGAGACGACGTCATGATTTACACGCGACGCCGTCACCACGACACCTGTGACGGGGTCAGGATTCTCCTGACGGCACGCCCT
>BQNB010141603.1:0-17248 GCA_026074375.1 Tanacetum coccineum
AAAGATAAAATCAAGATGTTTTTAAAAGTCAATGATCTCAAGTTGATGAGTTACAATCGATTCGGATTTTAAAATGTGGTACTTTAAAAGATAAAAGCAATTTTAAAAGGTCTTGAAATCGATGTAATTTGTGTTTGAAAAGTGTCTAAAGAAATAACGACTCAGAAGTGCAAAGAGGAACTCCCTCATAAAGGTTTTATCGAAGCTATGGTATTTTTTGAGGGGGAGTGTCCGTATATTTTGTTGAAGTGTCTATATGTTTTGTTGAAAAAAAATTTAGACAGTTAAGGAAATAGTAAATTGTTTATATTTCATCTTAACATATCTGTATTTTTGCGTTTTTAGCTTCGTGTTAAAAATGTTTCTCAGCATATGTTAAGGGGGAGTGTCTTTACGATGATTGAAAACTTTCAAAGATCAAAATTTTCTTCTTCATATGATGTTAGTGAGAATGATAAAAAATAGAAAGAGAGATTTGTGAGAGAAAAATAGAAAGAGAGAATTGAGAAATCGTATACTTGAAAAAATGAAAGTATATGTCATGTGCTTCAAAAGGAAGAACAGCACATGAAAAGAAAAAGAGAGAAGTATGTAAGAAAAGAAATGCCACCGCATACAAAAAGAGACAGAGTGATTGTTCTACATTTTCTTGATATTATCAAAATCTCATGATACGATTTCAGATTTTCATCATGGTTTTAACGGACATTCTTTCAAAAGGAATTATCTTGGCCTATGTTGATTGAGTTGCACGGTGTGATTTAGTTACTCCCAAAATATTCCTATGATCTTCCAGAACCAGAATTGATCTACCCCGGAGTCTTCCTTCCAATTTAGGACAGTTAGGTCTAGGTGATGAAGTTTGTGGTGCAAATCAACATGTTTCAAATGCCAAAAGGACTTAATAGATAAAGCTTTAAATGAAAAAGAATGAACGAAAATGATAAAGTTGTCAAAAGTGACAAGAATATGATGAAGAAGAATCAAATGATAAGCAAAATGAAAAGGTTGGAGTTGAAAAGTAAGAGGCTTATAAGAAAAGATGAAGGGTGTTTCTCCTACACTAGGATAGAAACCGGGTCAACTCATAATCTATCGACTTCTCATTCCGAGAATGTTGGTATTGAAAAAAGGACATTCTGCTCCAGTCCTTGCTTACTAAAAGTGCACAAGAGTCTAGAGCCAATTTGATATTCAATGAAATATCTTTAGGACACAAAAGTACGTTTGTATTAAACATCAATGATACAAAAGGTACAATGATATATGTCTTTGTGACATTGCATGTCTATGTGACATTGCCAGAATATTCTGGAGTGATACTATAAATTAGTATTCACAATGATTGAATGGAAATCCTACCAGTGCTAACACCATGCCAACGCTGAACGTAGGTCACTATTTGAAAATGATTAAAAAATGATTCAAATAAGTGCGAACTAGTAATCTAAGTGATCTAGTGGTTATGTGTTTCCCAGGGTAACACAACACTACGTTCACGAGATCAATGCTTATTTGGATTTCATGATCATATTTCTGCATCCTTATCATCGAGATATTGATTTGATCATATTTTTCAAATATTTCATCGGGAATTTTCAAAGCATGATCTTGTGATGTATGAACTTCATGGTTAATGTGGAAGATGATTCTTACTCTGATAATTCTCCATTTCATCTTCTACAACATACAACAACATTTCTACCTTTCACAAGCATGACTACTTCAACGATTATTATAATATCAAAAGTTACCTTTTAACCTTCACGGGAATGATAGCAATCATATTTGTTGGTTTGAGGGAGCTTATGGGTTATTTTGGGGGAGTATGTTTGGTTATAAAGGAGAGAATGTTTGATTGTTAAAGAGAAAAGAAAAGATTTTGATTTCAATTTCATGGACTTCAAAGGATATTCTTTACCCGAAACTTATTTTGGAAGCTTATATGATCATGATGTTCATGATGGATCATAATCATCATGAGGGGGAGAAGATATAAGCTTGAAACTTAAGGTCAATTCAAGTATATGTAAGGGGAGAAGATATAAGCAAGAATATATAGGACAAATCAAGATACTAGCAAAGAAACTGAATCAAAGAAATCGTTATGGTAAAAGTAGTTTGATTAAGAAGATAAGATTCGTATTCAAGATTGAGGTTACTTCATCAAGTGTTTTAAATAAGATGTAGTGTTTCATTAACTTCAAAGATCGATCGAGATAGCCGGTTCGACATTTGCTTGGAATTACTTCTCAAGAATATCGACATTATTTTTAGACTATCAATGTTTACTACTTCAATATTCAAGAGATGGATATGAGATTGAGGAGGAGCTTAAAGAGTATGAAGATTCATGTGAAAATTCAAGTGTTCAAGTCTTCTACAAAGCAATGTTCAATCAATATCATCATGTTTAAGATCTTTCATCAGCAACATTATGTGATTGAAATCTACATTCAAGATCAAGTTCAAAGATAAACATTTCATATAAGCTGTTAAAGATTCAAGTTGCTAAAGAAGATCAAGTTAGCTTTTGAGAATGTTGATTTTTGAGTTCGAAAGAAGAGTTGATACCTTCAAAGATAAAGTATCATATATGGGGAGAAAATTATATCGGGAGAGATATATTACAAGGTCGTCCTCAGCTTTCATAAAGAATTCTCAGCGTTTTCGAGCTTCAAAGAAAAGGAAAATGACAGACTACTTCAGAACCAAGTGTTCAAGCATAAGGAAGAAGTCGTCATCAAAAACACAATAAGGATAGTACCCAAGTAGATCATTTAGGGGGAGATTGTTAGAAATAAAGAAATGTTCTACTTGTAAGCACTATTATAAAGTGTAGAGACTATTTGTGTCAAGTTAGGAAAGTTTAGTCAACAATCTAATAAGGCTATAAATAGGGTATTTATGCCAAGATTAGATGTAACAACTTCAATACCTTTCATCTTTTCAGACTGATCCGGTGATTTCTTCTTTGATACACTTGAAGGATCTCTAAATGCAATGCCAGATGGTCTTCTTCTAGTTGATCTTCTAGCAGGTTCAGGGTCAGATTCAGTTACAAGTTGTTCATGATTAGCATAAACTCGCCTTGCTGCTTCCTTTTCTTCGGCCTTAGCCAAGCTCATAGATTTTGCTAACTCCAAAGCGACATCTGGTTCTGGAATGATGTTGTCATCAGCCGATATTGAAACTTTCTTCTTAGCCATTCTTCTTCTACAAGTTTGTCTTTTAGCAGGTTAAGCATCAGATTCATCAGACACTTCAATACTTGTAGGCTTTAGAGTAACATCTGACTTCTTGCCTTGTGACTTTTTACCTCTAGTTTTCTTTGGTGGTACTAAGCATGTGGAGTAACTAATGAAGGCATTATAAGTTTTTGATTGCTTGATTGCATCAGTCAGCATTGCATCTGGAATTGCTTGTCTATATTCTTGAACGTCTTTTCCAATTCTGACAAACTTCATTCAGCTCAGAACACCATCATCCTTGATTGTATGAAGACCAGAGGGTAGTGCTTTAGGAACAGATTTGTGAATAGAGAGGAGATGATTGATGATGACTTTGGTAAATCTGGGATAAGGCAATTTCACGTCTGCCTTTCTTCAACTGCTTGTTGTCGATTTGATATGAAAAATCCTCCCAAATCAACTCAACAAAGTTGACGTTCTTCTTGTAGAACATACCCTATATTATTGCAATTCTTGATTGACGAAGTCTGTCATTGCTAGTTGTCTTCCCTGAAAGACACTTGCTGATGATGGATGCTAAGGTTCTCCAAGGTTGGTGCATATGATCAATGAACATATTTTCCAGATGAGTCAATTCTCCCTTGTATCTGAGTCCAATGAGAAAGGTGAGTAGTTCCTCTTCAGATGGAGGTACAATGAATTCTTTTCCTTGAACTCTTAGGCAAATGTCGAGAGCCTGTCGAAACACCTCAACATCAGCTAGACACTTCTTGTTTGCCAGCTTAAACTCATAGAAATTGGTGTTCTTGATCTTGGTGACTGTGAACCAGAAGTGCTGAATGTAGATTTATGGCACATCATTAGAGGCAAGGAAGGCCTTGTAGAAAGTAGTGTTCTTGATGATGTCAATGACGACTTGGTAAGTCTTTGCCTTTTGAGTCATAGTGAGATCAATCCTCATGTTTGTGGTAATGATCTTGACTCTGTCAGCTTTAGGAACCCATGCCTCTTCACGAGCTGCTTGTTGAATTTCCTCTTGACTCGTGATTCTGCTTAAGAATTATCCAATACAGTTTATATACACAACAGATATATATTACTGAATTGATTAATTATCCTTGAAGATGTGATTGATTCAGATGAAGACTGTGTTTAGGTTTCATGCAATTATGTCTAATTTAACACACTAATTGAATAAAGTCAACTATGGTCTATGGTCAATGTCAACTGACTAAGTTAATTGATAAATCAAAGTCAAACATTCAATCAGAAGGTCAAATAACACAAAGTCAATCATGACATATGTTGCAAGATAACATAACAGACATGTTTCACATAAATTTTAAAATTTTGGGCAGAGTTTCTTTTCATAATTTTGACATATTTCGCATGTTTTGTTACACCTGTCATGTTTCACACATTTTATGTAATTACATATTTCGCACAGTTTATGTTAGAACATATTTCGTACAGTTTATGTTAGAACATATTTCGCACAGTTTATGTTAAAACATATTCCACACACAATAATTCATAACATATTCTGCACGATTTATGCAATAACATATTTCGCACAATTTATGCAATAACATATTTCGCATGGTTCATAAGTTTTATTCCACATTATAATCATCAATCTTTATCACAAACAACATAAACCATTCAAGGATCATAGCATGGAACCTGTTTATCAAGATTACTTCAAATTCGAGCTCGTTCATTCATTTTCGAGGCCAAACACTATATTCACATTCATGTAGGCAACAAACCAACTAGGGAACATCATAAGCTTACTTACACACCTCAGAACACTTCACACATCACTTAGCCATAACCACGATTAATATAGGCCATCTACTTACATATTTCACATGTAAGAACATTCTTAATGAACTAAGATGAGTTCCTAAATGCTTAAAGCATATAGCAGAAGCATAGTAATCCTTTTAACTATCAAGAGAACACAATTACACAAACTATTCAAACACAAATTCATATTTCGCACCATTCATCTTCACAAAAATCGACGTATCTCACAAACAATTTAGAATCATTGAAATCTGTTTCAAGCGAGTGTTCATGGCATCCTAACAAGCAAAACCCCTAGCCAAAGTAGATAAAATCTCAACTTTCATTCTTATGAACCCTAATTCGATTTCTAAGGTTTTTTTCGAGTGTAAATGAGAGTTTTAATCTAATTCCTTTTACACGAGTAATATTTAAGGGATAACAAACGTGTTAGAAACTACCTTGAAGCTTAAGAAACAACTTTTGATTATAGTTATGATGCGTTTGAAATGTGACAAGAGAGATAGAGGGTGTGTTTGTTTTTGCTATGCTTGTGTGTGTGCGCGAAATGTGTAGGGGTATAACCGGTTAAGTTTCTAGACTTGGCAGGAATGGTCCTTGTTCTTTTCATGTCTTTCTGTTTCTATTTAAGCTTATCACTAAGTCTAATTATATTAGAAATAACAATATTAGTCCCTAAAGTTTGAACCAAATAACAACTTATGTCTTTTTGAGTTAAACTAAATTAACTTCCCTTTAATCCATGATCCGTTATTGTTCAAAACCTTTTTTTGTTTATTCCTTGATGACTTTTTAAAAGATCATTTTGAAAGAATTTGAACATTTCTCCCCCTCAAATAATGTCCCATTTTCTATTTAAAGAGTTGTAGACATTGTTTGAGTGATAGAAAAATGTTTGAAAATCTTTTTCGGATCAGAAACTGAGATGAGTGATATGTTTTGAAATACAACACCTTTTACACCAAAAATAAGATTTCTCTTATTTTGAAAAAATAAATGCACTGACACATATACTTATTTGAAAGAAAGCCCGGGTTGTGTAGCAAAGTATACACAAGCCTTTGTATGAATATTAAGTAATTCATACCCGAGAAATTTAATTCCCGTTGTGAGGTCAAGTTTTTTTTTGACGAAATACTTGCCTTTAAGATTAAGACCGGGTTGCAGTCTGAAATAACTGCAAGCCAATGACATGTTTTGAAAACATTTACAACTTCTGCTCGAACTTTATTTACAGCTCCGTGTCATTGTTAAATTACATTTCTAAAGCCGTAAATATTATCGATTCCAGAAGACATGTCATGATACACATATTTTTAGATTTTCTAATTTTATATTTTTCTATTTGATTTTTTGGTTTTATATTATTCTATTTTCTTTTTGTAAAATTTTATAAAAGGAAAAATCTTTTTGAGTTTTTCTGATTTTCTGTATTTACATAGGATACAAGAAGATGTGCCACCACCACTCTTCTTCTTCTACTAGGATTTTTAGCGTTTCAGGAGACATACTTCCCATTCCAAGCTTGTTGATAAGAAATTCTAGTATTTCTCATCCTAATGCCTTGGTAAAGATATCTGCTAGCTGATATTCTGTTCTGACGAAATATAACTGTAACACCCCCTTATTTGACATATAGCAGCGGAAGCTAAATTGGGGTATTACTTCATGAATCAACAGTCATAATCATAGAAAATGACTCAAAAGAGATGTTTTGGAAAATTTAGTTATCATTCAATATTATTTTAGAGTTTCACAAAAGAAGGTCCCAAAATACATATGAAAACATAGAGTTTGAATGATAACAAGTTTGGACGTCCTCAAGTCCAATGCCACTCCGTGCCATAGGTTGCTCAATTACCTGAGATAAACATGCTAAAAAGGTCAACACAAAGGTTGAGTGAAATTCACAGGTTTGAAATATAATAGTTGAATACAAGTCATCATAAGTGGTAATAATTGTACAATTACAATTATCATGGAAAACAGTATTATTGCCCTAAGCTCATGACACCAACACGTTAACATGGAAATCACCTCAGTGACATTATTGAGGAACAAATGTCCTCTTGGAAAGGTAACTTGCCAAAGTTACCCATTATTCTCAAATATAGTGCGTTTGATTACCTCATGTACAGGTAAACACAAACGGGATTCGTCAATCCCAATAGATCTATCCACAATATTCGCGTTCACTCGCAAGTGATTAATGGTTCATGATTAAATGATATTGGCAGTAGAGGTAAACTTAGGCAATAATATATCAGGATAGCATACAGTTGGAAAATACTTGTATTCATGGTTTATAGCATGTATCCCCCCACGGGGTTTAGAAAACATGTAAAGGTGGGACTATGAACTCACCTTGATAAGGTAGTTGATTGATTTGAAATTTAATTCAAATGGAAGTAAACAGCCTCGTCACGCAACCTTGATTGTTTCAAAACTTTATTTCATAAAGTTTAACGTAAATGATTTTGGTTTTTAGTTTGTGAAAACATCATATCACTGATTCAGAGGCCTATCATTAATCCAGAGGTCATGTCGCGAGCGCGCGCGTGAGAGTGCGTGTCTGCTAAGGACACTTTAAATCATAAATCTAGCAATCTCAAAACGTCTACCCAAATGAAAGCCCCTCAATAAACGAGAGCGCGCTAGTATAAGTGATACGTTATAGTTTAAATGATAGAATTTTATCTTTTTAAGTTTCTTCAAAAGCTAGTGGATGATAAATTATGTTAAATATATAACATAATTATTTTATAGTGCTTCGATCGACGAATGATAACGAAAAATATGTCGGGCTTTAATAAAATCGAGTCTTATAACATTTAAATATATTTTTATAATTAATATAAAAATATTACATTTTATACCTTTAAGAATATGAAAATGACAATATATACCCTTGGTATATATTAATTTACACTTTTAACCCTTTCAAAATATTACATTTTATACCTTTAAGGTAAGTGAGCTTATAGAAATAGCTTATTACAACAGCTTATGGCTTATAGCTTCATAGGTTCATGAAAAGAGCTTTTTAGGGTTTTAGAGGGTGCGTTTGGTTTAGGAAAACCAAACGTGTGGCCTTAGGGTTCAAGGGCTTATTTTATGATATAATAAAAGATGCATAAGAGCTTATTAGAATTAAGGTAAGCTTAAACTAGCTTATATTAAGGTTCGAATAGATTAGGGTTTTAAAATGAGTTAATTTAGGGTTCGGTTAGATTTAGGAGTTTTTAAAAAACATTTAGCTTGATCAAATGGATATAACAAAGCTTATATATGATCTAAAACAATACAAGAGTTTATAGAACAAGATATGAGGCTTACTAGTACACGAAATGGATCAAAGATGGTAAAATGGGTCAAAATGGGTGAGTATGATCTGAAACCTTTAGGAGATGAATCAAGGACCTCTTTTCTTCTCTTCTATGGCTTCTACTTAGCTTAATCTTCCTTACTTCTCTTCTAGTACATGGCTAAAGCATAGTTTTAAGGTAGTTTTGAGTTTGGATGGTGAATTAAGAATGCGTGCATGTATGCGTGTATATATAGGGTAAAGGATGAAGTGGTGGCTGGTTTAGGGTTTCCAACAAGGTTTTAACTTGTACAAATGATTAAAACAAGTTTATATATGATCATAGACATAACAAGAGCTTATTGAACTAGATAAAAAGCTTACTTAGTACACGAAATAGTGAAAATGGATTTAATGGAGCAAATGAGACCCAAAACCTTTAGGAGATTGAAATCAAGGACCTCTGTTCTTGTTTATTGGCCCCATACCCCTTTTTGTTTAAATAGCTTAAACCTTTCAACTATTATCTTTAGGACTTGTTTAGTCATGATTTGAGTATGGTTTTGGATTTGGTGTGTGTTTTGAAGCGCATGCATGTGTTATCGGCTTAGATATAGGGGTCCAAAAATGGATTGGAAGGCCAAGTTCTTAGAGGGTAGTAGGTGGCCAATATTGAGGGAGTGGTCAGTGTCCAAGGTAGTAGCTAAGGTGACTAAGGAGAGGGCTAGGGATTAGCGTAGTGGTGGCTAAGTTAAGTGGAGTGGTGGCCAAGGGTTAGCCATAGTGACTAAGGAAAGCTAGGAACATAGATTAGCAAGGTGTAAGGTTGTGGTGAGGGTTCGGTTAACAAAGGAGGTGACAAGGAGGTTACTTGGAGTGAAAGTTGACTAGTAGCTTACAAGGAGGTGATGGAGGTGCTTAGCAAGGTAGTAGACATGGTGGTGAATCATGAAGAAGGGTATTAGCTAGGTTAGAACTAGGTTTGAACTAGTTTAGGGTGTAACGGGTTGTTTAGGGTTTTCGGGTTAGGGTTTTGGTATTGGATCAGGGTTAGGACGAGCTAGGGTTAGGGAGGGAAATGGTGTTTAAATGTGATGCATTAGAGTGTTGTAACTTGTGCTTAAAAGGTGGTATAAAATCTATAAAGAAATTGGAGGGAAAATGCATATTTTGAATTGTGTGCTATATCGGGTTGTACTTTATGCTTTAAAGTGTTATACATTGGTTTTGGAGAGAAAAGATATTCAAAAGTTATGCATTGGTAACTTGTACACATGCCTTATAAGCTTGTACGTATAAAATCCGTTTTGATATAACGTTATGGAAAGTACGTTAAATAGATAACGTATGGATTTTAGAACATATTGCTTGACATATTATAATGTTTACTTGCTATAAACGTTGATGGAATTGGCATTGGTAGGTTGCGTGAGCTCGTTTACTTTTGTAATGTAAGTTGCGTTACATTATGGATGGAATAAAGCAAAAATCTTTCCATGAAAATGGTTGCATCTAATTTAATAGATGGAAATTACACTGAGGAAAATTGCATCTAATTTAATAGATGGATAATTACATTGATGAAAATTCTAGGTTGTTATAGTCTCCCAACCTTAAATAAATCTCGTCCTGAGATTTAGTTGGATGTTGGAGTAATGTTTGAAAATAGATGTGGATACTTGGCACAAATTTGATCTTCGCATTCCTACGTAAATTCTGGTCCTCTTTTAGAGTTCCATCTTACTTTGACTATAGGGATACGACTTTGTTTCAGTTGCTTGACTTCACGATCCATAATTTCTATTGGTTCTTCCACAAAGTTGAGTTTGTCATCGAGCCGAAGCTCTTTCATTGGAATGATGAGGGATTCGTCAGATAGGCATTTCTTTAGATTAGAAACGTGGAAAGTACTATGGACATTACTGAGTTCTTCAGGAAGCTCAAGTTTGTATGCCACTGGGCCGACCCTTTTAAGGATCTTAAATGGTCCAATGTACCGGGGGTTAAGCTTTCCTCGCTTTCCGAATCGGATGACACCTTTTTGAGGTGACACTTTTAACATAACACGATCTCCAACTTGGAATTCCAAAGGCTTTCGCCTTACATTGGCGTAACTCCTTTCCGGTCTCTTGCAGCTTGCAAGCGTTGTCTGATTCGTACTATCTTTTCGGTGGTTTCATGGATTATCTCTGGTATCGTGAGTTAAACATCTCCAACTTCGGCCCAGCAGACATGTGATCGGTACTTTCGACTATAAAGTGCCTCGAATGGTACTGCCTTAATACTAGCATGGTAACTGTTATTGTAAGAAAACTTCTACCAGTGGTAAGTGTCTCTCCCATCCTTTTCCAAAATCTATAACACAGGCTCGAAGCATATCTTCGAGTGTTTGGATGGTTCTTTCGCTTTGTCTATTGGTCTCGGGATAATATGTCGTACTCATGTCTAATTGAGTACCCAAAGCACTTTGCATTGACTGCCAGAATCTAGATGTGAAATGACTGTCACGATCCGAGATAATGGATATCGGCACTCTATGTCGTGAAACTATTTCCTTTATAGACAACCTTGTAAGGGTTTCCATACTATCTGTCGCTCTGATGGGGATAAAATATGCTGATTTGGTAAGGCGATCTACAATGACCCAAATTATGTCATGTCCGCTTAACGTTTTGGGTAGTTTTGTAACGAAGTCCATCGTTATTCTTTCCCATTTCCATGTAGGAATCTCTGATTGTATCAGTAAGCCGAATGGCTTATGACATTCTACTTTAACGCTAGAACATGTCAAACACTTGCCGACATATTCAGCGATGATCACCTTCATGTTAGGCTACCAATAGAGTTTCTTTAGATCCTGATACATCTTGTCAGAACCTGGGTGGATGGAATATTTTGATTTATGGGACTCATGCATGATCAAGTCCCTCAAATTACCAAAGAGTGGTAACCAGCTTCGGTTCTTGATATAACGAGTTCCATTAGGACGTACTTCAAATGCTTTGTCCATCCCTTATAGGTTCTCTGCTTTGATGTTCTCTTCTTTGATCGCCTCGGTTTGGGCTTCGAGGATTTGTGATGGCAATTTTGGGTGAAGGGTCATGTCTAATGCCCTGACTCAGAGTGGTTTGATTCGTTCCTTCCGGCTCAAGGCATCTGCTACAACATTTGCCTTCCTAGGATGGTAGCGAATCTCATAATCGTAATCTGCGAGCAATTCTAACCAATAACGTTGCCTCATGTTTAGTTCTTTCTGACCAAGGATATGTTGAAGGCTTTTATGATCAGTAAACATAGTACACTTTGTGCCATACAGATAGTGTCTCCAAATTTTAAGAGCGAACACTACTGCTCCTAATTCAAGGTCATGTATGGTATAGTTTTCTTCATGATGCTTAAGTTGTCGGGATGCATATGCAATAACTTTTTCTCTTTGCATTAACACCGCTCCCAGACCTTGGAGTGATGCATCACAGTAAATGACAAAATCATTATCTCCTTTTGGTAATGCTAAGATTTAAGCTTCACAATCTTCGAAAAACCTTCGATGAATCTCCGGTAGTAACCGACAAGTCCTAAGAATTGGCGTACTTTTGTAGGTGTGGTAGGAGATGCCCAATCCTTGACTGCTTTAATCTTGGCGGGGTCAACGTGAATTCCTCGGCTATCAATTACGTGCCCAAGAAACTGCATGGTACTAATCCATAAATCACATTTAGAAAACTTGGCATATAATCTCTCCTTTTTGAGTAATTCCAAGATTATTCTCAGGTGATTTTCGTGTTCTTCTTTGTTACGAGAGTAGATGAGAATATCATCAATGAACACTATCACAAATTTATCCAAGTATGGTTTACATACATGGTTCATAAGGTCCATGAACATAGCAGGCACGTTAGTTAAACCAAATGGCATCACTTAGAATTCATAGTGTCCGTATCATGTTCTAAAAGCAGTCTTGGGAATATCTTCATCCTTGACTCTCAGTTGGTGATAGCCTGATCTTAAATCAATCTTTGAGTAAACACTCGAACCTTGAAGCTGGTCGAACAAGTCATCGATCCTGGGTAATGGGTAACGATTCTTTACGTTGAGTTTATTTAGCTCCCGATAATTGATACACATTTTGAAAGATCCGTCTTTCTTTTTAACAAATAAGACAGGAGCTCCCCAAGGTGAAGTACTTGGTCAAATAAAACCTCGGTCTGCTAACTCTTGTAGTTGGTCAGATAGTTCCTGCATTTCTGATGGAGCTAATCTGTAAGGTGCTCGGGCTACTGGTGCCGCTCTTGGAATTAAATCGATTTGGAATTCTACTTGGCGAATCAAAGGAAGGCCGGGTAAGTCTTCAGGAAAAACTTCCAGAAATTCTCTAACTACTGGTATATCTTCCAGTTGCTTTTCGTTTGACTTCTTCTCCATTACTTAGGCTACGAAAATTTGACATCCCCTGGATATATACTTTTCGGTTTTAATACAGGATATGAGGCTTAGTTAGGTTTTACTTCGATCACCTCGGATGATCAAAGTTTCACTGTCGATTAGGATGTGGACGACTTTCTCGTCACAGAGAATTCTAACATGATACTTGGATAACCAATCCATGCCAATGACGACGTCGAAACTACCGAGTTTAATCGGCATGAGATCAATTTCAAAGGGTTGGTTTAACAAAATCAAGGTGTGTTAGGAATTATAGATTTGATGAGACAAAATAAATAAAAGAATGAAACAAGAAGGACTTAAATGCAAAGCTAGAATTCTTCAAAAGACGGAAGATTTTGAAGATTATGAAAGATCTCCTCAAGAAGATAAAGATAACAAAAGATATTTCTTAATGTTTAAAAGATTTAGTTGTCTAATGTTTATCTTCCTTTGTAAGTCTTGAACTCTCGATATAAAGAGTTTCATAGACATAAGTTATTGTATCCAAAAAAACGTGTGTGTGTACACTGGATCAATGTAGACGTCTAGTATAGTGGTGATGTGGCCTCAAGGTAATCAAGGTTTTCCTTGATCCCTGTTACTTTTAGAGATAGGTAACTGTATTATTCTGATCAAATAATATTGAGGCTTGGTGGAAACGTTTAATGATAAAACCTTGTTTGATAATATACTGTTCTTTATTATTCCGCTGCATATTTATATTATCTGTAAAACATATCCTAGATGGGCTTAAACGATCTTCTCAATTGGTATCAGAGCCTCGTGGCTCTTGATCTAGGATCACAAGGTTTGTTTTGAAGTCGTGTTCTTGATGAAAAAGAAGTAACGAATCTCGGTTTGGTTTTTTGGTGAAGTTAGGGTTTTTGCGACACTTTAAAGTGTCATCTTTATACTTAAAAAAAAGACGACTATGATTATTTTTGTTTGAAGTCGAGTTTGGTGAATATTATGTTTTATTCACAATACCCTAAATCTGGTTACGTTTCTAATGAATCTGCTATTAGGGTTTCGTATATGTCTTTTGTTGCTGTTTATCGTGCTATTTAAACTTCATGATTACAAGATTCGATTACAATAGCAAACCTTATTTCTTTAAAGCAATCAGGAGTTCAAAAGGAAAAGAAGCAGTAGGTTGTCGATCTCAAGGATAAAGCAGACAAGAGTATACAAAAGAAAAGAATGATGATGAAGGATGATTGGTTTGTTTTAAGGATTTGTATTTGTTCCTATAAAAACTTAATGCTGTTGTTAGAAAAAGTAGTAATGCTGGTTAATGCTGCTATGAGACGAATTTAATTGATTTGTGCTGCTTGGGTTCGAACATATGTTAATATTGTCAAGCAATGTTACTACTGCTCGTTGATTTTTAATGTTGTCATTGTTTTTGGAGAAGCAATCTTATTGACAGATCGTGATGCTGGTTTGTTAACACAGCAGGTTTTGTTATATTTCATGTTATGATGATGTTATTGTTTATTAAAAAGAAGCAGCAGATGGAAGAAGGTTACTGTATTCGTTTTTGGAATAAAGGAAAAGCAGCAAGTGAACAGATTTGGAAAAGAATAAGATTCGTTATGTTGTCCTAATGTTTAGGGATTATGTTCACTTCCCATAATAACTTTTGGTGTATATCTTGGACGTGTTTGATTGTGCTGCTGATTTTATGAAAGTTTGTTGGCAATAGAACTTAATACTGCCAAAGAGAAAAATAGTGCTGCTATCATACATGTTTATGCTGCCAAGGTTACTTAGTGCTGCTCGTACTTTATTGATGTTGCTATTGATAAAGGTAAACTGTTGTTGGTTCATGTTTGTGTGGAACAGTAGTAAAGCATTGGTGTTTATGCTACTAGTATTGGTTTCTGCTGCTAGGGCATTTCAAGAGTTACTACTGTTGGTTCAAATACTACTGCTAGAGTATTTTTAAGTAGTTTATGCTGCTAGGTTTGTTTCCAGTGGATAATATTGCTCAGGATATTTGGTTTATACTACTAGCATTATGGTCTAAAGTTAATACTGCTATTGAAGTAGTTTCAACTGCTAGTTGTGCTCGATATTGGATAACACACACAGATTGGATCACGCATTGAACATGATGCTTCATTTAAGGGGAAGCTAACTGATTGATTTTGGTTTAAAAGTTTAAAGGCTCGTATATATTTGAAGAATTGATTACGAAGATGGTTATTTATCATTTATTTAGAGTTGAAGTGGAGTTTTACAGGTTTGTGTTTTATCATATCTCAAATGGCTTACAGCATTTAGAGGTAACTTGTTCGTGCTTAGAAACGATGTGATGAAGACTTGATGAATCTAGCAAAGGTGTGTGATTTACAAACTTATGGTGCTCAATGCTCACATTTGATATCACTTTAAGGAGTTACGTTGTTGTACTTAGTGTCTCATAGAAGATGAGGATTTTCTCAAGAGGTTGCGATCTACTTATATTTTGGTCTTGGTATGAGTTTGACGTCATGTAGATAATACAAGATATAAGACATAAGTTTGGGTTGTTCTCCTTCAACATCAAATTGGTAATACTTAGTTTTCTTCATCAGTAATTATTACATAGAGCCTACATTCAAGAAATGGTTAACATATGGGTTTTAGGGGAAGCTTATTGTTAAAATGTTTAACCATTTACATGCATCATCGAGGTGAAGGTTTTTACTACTGCTAGTCATTATTACTACTGCTATTTTAGATTTCTACTACTTGGATTCATTATTCTTATTATGCGTCATAGAGGGTAATTCAAGTCATTAGAAAGTTTGGGTTAGTAGTGTGATATTGGTTTAAAGTGGTTGAAGTCAAGTTGCTTACATTCATAAGTCCCCTATTGGAGTATGACAAAAAAGGGAAGAAATATTAACAGGCTGCAACTTATAGATCCTTGGTGTGGCATGGTACAAAGGAAAGCTACTTAAGGGGAAGTTTTGTTTCATTGAGGGAGATGATTACATTTCAACTTCAGGGGAAGCTTTGGCTTTATGATGAAGTTCGTACACGACTTTGTTTGTTTTGTCATCATCAAAAATATAGAAGATAAAGATAAAAGTTAGGAAGATATTATTTGTTTCCTAATTATATTTGTTCTTATCCTTTGTAAACCTAGATGATCTCTACTATATAAAGAGATCATTAGGCGTGTAGTTTTGTGTACATAGAAAATGTAGTCGACTAAAGGTGTGTGTATTCTAGGCGTGTGGTTCATTGTAAACGCCTAGAATGAGTGTTGTAGCCCCAAGATCAATGTTTCATTGATCCTATTACTAGTTAGAGTAACCGTTCTAGAATTGATCATCTAGAATTGGGGCGAATAATGAATAATATGAATGAAAAACTTTGTTGAAATAATTTTGTTCATTATGCTATTTCCGCTATGCATTCTTTCATGTTCATTGTTATTTTTCCTAGATATAAATCTAAACAATATGAGATTACAACGATCTTTAGTTTCCACAGGGTGCAACCCTGGATAATGGTATTATTGCCTACTAGGTTTCCATCGGCCATTTCAATGTCATAGGTGATATCTAGTGTAATTGGTGAGATATTAAGCATAGAAGCAAGAGATATGCATACAAAACTTTTATCGGCTCCTGAATAAAGTAATACTCTAACTAGATGTTGGTTTAGAAGGAACGTACCCGTGACTACATTCGGGTCTTGGTGAGCATTCTTGTCCCTCAGCATGTATGCTCTCCTATAGGCACTGTTGTTTGCTTTTGGGCACTGATTTCTGTAATGCCCTTTCTCTCCACAGGCATGACAAGTCACTGATACTAGTTGCAGTTTACTTCTAGTGGCTGGCCCTTTGTTCTTGCAGTTCCTGGTCAGATGACCTACCTTGTTGCAAGTTTGACACTTGACAGTGTAAGGTCATGTGTGATGCAGGGAGCATCTCTTACACAAAGGAAGGCTTCTAGTATACCCTTTATTTTCAGTTGGGGTAGCAGCATAAGCCCTGACGGTTTCTTGCCTTCTATTCTGTTGTTGATGGTGATCATTATTGCGGTTGTTATTGCTATTACGGTTATTTTGGTAGTTGTTGTTGGTGAAGGGCCTTCTATCATCAAACTTTCGTTTATGATCATTGGTTCCTTGCACAAAAATGTGCTTTGTTACCTGATCCATTAACCTCTGGGTTATGTTAATGGCTTCCTCCAAAGTTTGAGGCTTTGAAGCGGTAACATTTCCTTCAATACTTCTGGGTAATCCCCCGATGAAGACTTCCATAAGTTTCTCATAATTTGGTACCATATTTAGGCATAAGACTGCCAATTCCTGGAACCTTCTAATGTAAGTCTTGAGATCATTCCCTTTTATAGTCAGATTGTAAAATTCATCTTCCATTTTCTTAATCTCAGTTCGGGGACAATTCTTCTTTATTAAGAGCTTTTTGAATTCGGATCAGGGAATCTTGTAGGCTTCCTCTATTCCAATAGGCTGGGCGAATGAATTCCACCAGGACAAAGCTTCTTCGGTTAGAGTACCA
>BQNB010141605.1:0-17247 GCA_026074375.1 Tanacetum coccineum
AAAATCACCATACTTTACTCTTGGAATTGGTATGAATCTTGTTACTCTTTTGAATATAATATTTGTTGAATCCATGATGAATGTTATGTCTTTTGTTACTTTGATTATGGAGTAGTAATCTTATGTTTGTTTGGGCAATATGTGATCTTGAATATGGAGTGTAAAGGCCGAAAGGATACTTATAAACTTATGTTTTATCATTCCACTAAATATATGGGTTATAATAACTTATAAAGGCCGAAAGGATTTGTTGTCATTAATCGATATAATCACTAGTTATATTTAAAGGCCGAAAGGATTTATAACTTGTGATAACTTTATTCTCTAAACTTATAAACACTATTCTAAACACATCATTATCCAAGTGATCATTACCTAAACAAACATACCTTAATCATTTGATTGAATCATCATTTTATTGCTTTCTTTGCAATAGTCAATTTATGTACGTTTTGGTTAATTTGATCCGTGACAATCTTATTAACCGTAGCACCTTAATTATAAAATGTGAAAACTTCAATTCTTGTGGAACGACCTGGACTTAGCTAAAAGCTATACTATACACGAACGGGTATACTTCCCGAGTGTTGTGTTTTTATAAAAAATCGGTATTTCTAGTATTAAAAATTTAAAGCTTTGAAAACACACATAAAAATTTTTGGCGCCGTTGCCGGGGATTTGTTTAGTTGTTTACAGATTGATGTGTGTTTTCCAAGTTTTAAATTTATAATTACAAGAAATAACGATTTTTAACCAAAAACACAACGACCGGGCAAGTATACCCTATTCGAGTGTAATATAGTATTAGGTAAGTCCAGGTCGTTCCACGGGATTTGTAGCGATTCACAGATTGTTTATCAAGTAACAAAGCTAATTGATTGTCACGGGTCAAATAGCCTAAACGTGTGTATAAAGCAAGCAAGGGACAAGGCACGATTCACATAACATAATAGATAGAGATAGAGTAAGACTTTATATAAACAAAGCACACAATTCATATATGATGGGTAATCATAATACCAAGCATATCTACTAATGATAACATAGAATCCTTTCGGCCTATATACTACATCATCACGAGCGCATTAAGAATGATTTATATCAAATATGCATACATATGAATTCCTCCCGAACCGGTCGGTCAAAATAAGGAAGGGTCTTAAACATTATTCTACTTGGGTTATTTATAGATTTACTAATCAATTCTCACAGCACCAAATTGTTATAGACACACAACGCGAAATTCATCAAGGCAATAGAGCCTTTTGACCTATATCTATTGCAATGACAAATCAAAAGATAAATAATGATCCAAGTAAAACAATATCGAATTCATAAGCATTCATATTCATAAATCATAGCAAAATCATCCAAATATTATTCATGTTTCACATATAAGAAGCAAAGTAACAATACCAAAATTTCGACTACAACAACCATCAACCCAAAACTAACAATTCCAAGATCAACCAACAACCAAATGCTACCGAGATAACCCGAAAAATACCAAGTAACTTCTGGAAATCCACAACATATGACCAAATGGAGTGTTTGGTAACAAGGTTTATGGTGATAATCTTAAGAGAATTTGGTGTGAATCCTCCAAGAATCAAGGTGATAAGTGTTAAGGTTATGGAAATGGATGGTAGATGATCTAGATATGGTGTAGAACTTCTGGAAATATGTGTTTTAGTGGAGGTTTATGGTGGAGAGTGGTGGTAGCATGACGGTTTAGAGGGGTGTTTGGATCATTGGGTCCAAAGACCCTCACCACTCCTTCCTCCTCTCCCACTTGATTAATAGAGAGTGTGTGTGTTATAGGAGTTTGTATGAGATATGGATGATATGGGAGAGCCAAATGAGGGTATTTATAGGCTTTTTCGGGGCCAAAGTGCGCCCCACTTGAACATAAAAAGGTTTTTTTTTGCGCAAACACTTGGGTATGTTAATGCACTTGGCATTTTTAATTGCATTTTAATTCTCATCTTTAATTTTGTCAGTTTGGGAAAAAGTGTGCTCGTACTTTTTTAAAGTGCGCCTACTTGGAGGCAATTCAGTTTTTGGACCAAATTCAAAAATTGTTAGAGAATCTCGTTTCCCGGCGCTGTGGCCGCCAGAATCGAGTCTCAAACGGAGTTCGTATGCTCAAGTTTATGGCCAAAATCAGTGGTAGGTGTCGGGAGATCTTAATCGTTCAGTTATTTCCTTCGTTTAAGCTTCCAACATCTTTATTGTTTTCTTCCGTTCTTCCACGACACGTTCGAAGAACTAAATAGCAAAATTATACTCGAATTCTTATACCAATGTCTTATATTGAACCAATTTGATATTAAATCATTGATAACGGATATAAAAACATGTATAATTTGAGCGTTATCAAATCCCCCCACCTTTAAAACTTTGCTTGCCCTCAAGCAAATCTAAGAAAAGAAATTTTATAAACAAGGTCCTAGGTGATAAGACGAGGAAATTTTTATTTTTTATATATATATATATTTTTAAATTTTTGATATATTTTTTTATTTTTAATTAAAAAACTTATTTGGTGTGAAATTTTCGAAAATATTTTTGGTTTTTTGTAACAAATAAGTGTAAAAGGCGCAAGCACCCCCCACACTTAAAGGTTTGCTTGCCCTCAAGCAAAATAAGAAAAATAATATGCTTTACAAAACAAACATAGACTTATAAAAAATATATTTTTGGATTTTTAATTATGTGACAATCAGCAGATGTATTGACCAATACCCAATGATCTTCTTAGCTGCCAAAGCATGGCTATGCATACCTCACGAATAAGGAAAATATAATTCACTCAGACACTCGTATGTGATATAATAGAGGGTAAAAGAAATCACTCTCAATTGCCCAGACATGATCCATTTCATACCATAGGCTTGTACAAGAAACAAAACTGCATCGACATGGCGTAAGCACCATGTATAATTATCAAAAGAGGACTTTTATTCGGGTTGTAACGTACATGCTAAGGGTTTATAAGGGTGTGGATAAAGCATGAGAAATATATACTAGAAATGGTTTAATAATATACATGTCGACAAGTCCAAGAAACCCATGTTGCTAGTTACGACAAACTTGTGAGGCATCGAACAACTCAACCTCTTCTCAATCTCAATCAAACCGGCACAAATATAATATAACCATATGTCGTGAGTGCCAAAAACATTCCAGCTCTTATTCATCACTTTTTTTTACTTTTTTTTTCTTATTTTTTTCGACTTTTTTTTCAATCAATCCTTCACACAACTAACAATTCCTCCACACTTAATATAAGTGTACATGGTATTTTCTAAAACACACATCATTTATACCCTGAAAAACACTATTAATCGGACTAAAAATACTAAAATATGCTTAATTATATTGCAAATATGTTTGTTTGGTATTTTTTATGTCTTGCAGGTAAAAGGATTGAAAATGGTGCAAAAACGGGAATTATCGGGCTCAATTTGGTCGACTTTAATTATTACTCAAAGCCAAGATGAAGTCGTGAAAAGTCCCCGAGCATACCAGTGGAAAGAGCGCGAGAATACGAGTCTAAGGGTGCCTTTGGACCTTATTGGGCCAACCCGTAACCCATTTAATGGGACGTGCTAGGCCATTATTATCCAAGCCCAATATGTAAAATGAAGTTCAAAATCAATAAGAAGAAAAATCTATTATTATTAAGGGGTGACGTCAGCCACTATCACTAGCACATGCATGAGAATTAAATCAAAAAAATGTCATGTGAGGTACCACTAGAAAGGAATGGACAAATTGAGGTCAGACACGTGGCTTGGCATGGATATAAAACTTTCAATTCATTTCAAAGTTTGCAAAATGTGATCGGATGATCTTTAATGCTGTGTACGGATTAAGCTATTCAAAAAAGGACATGTGGCGATGAGGGAACGGCTGGATCTTCTAAATTCGCAACTCAATCCGTGTGAGCATGATCTAAGAACAATCATTGGCTGTATAATGATGTAATCATTGGGAGCAATTTACAAAATCTACCCCTTGGTCCCTATTTATACCAACCCGCTCCCCTCATATTGGTGGTAGCTAGTCTTTATTTTTTTAGTTTTAGTCTTAGTTTTTAGCTTATTTTAGATTTGTTATAGCTTATTTCAGTTTTATTGCTTATTGTACTCAGCTTTTGTCACAAGCTTATTAATAAGATGTAATAAAAATGGTTTGAAGTTGATTAAAGATTTTGGGTTTGCAATTTGTTCGGTTCAATTTCTTTTTGTTAGCTTATTTAATAAGCTGTGGTTTCGAGCTTATTTTCACGGCTTATTATTATCAAAAGCTTTTAACAAGTTTAGAAAATGACTCCTATAAGCCTTTAAAGTTCATTCGAATCATTCTCTATAGTTTTTAAATACTTCTCGAAATAATAAGCAAGAATAAGCTCGAGTTTAGCTTATTATTGTGCTTAATAAATTTTTGATTGATTAGAAGCTCTTATTTTCTGCTAAGAATAGTTTCTAAATGGCTTGTTCGGTTTAGAGTAGGCTCATATTGCTAGATCAAATTCTTGTGAGCTTATATGCTTATTCGAAATTGTCATTAAGAAGTTTATATGCTTATAGCTTATTTAAAGTCCTAGTTGTTGTTTTCCATTACTTATTGATTAGTTTTGAGCTTATCTAGTTTGATATGTTACTTATTAAGTTGCTTAAGTTGTAAATCTCTAAATTGATTTGTGTATTAGTAAGGTTTGGATTTTAAAGTGCTGATTGTTTTAGTGTTAGTTACTAAAATCTCGTTCGCTTATTCGATCTGTCTAAAGCTTATTTCGTTTTAAGTTTTAGCTTATTAAAAATGTTTAGCTTTAAATTTCGTTCTAGCTTTTAAATCTTCTAGCTTATTAACGTGGTAACTTGTACTAGTGCTTATCTTATTTTTAGGAAGGCTTTTCTGGCGTGTCTAAATGCGCGTAGCTTATCAGATTATCTTATTTAGTTGCTTATTTGCTAGTTGGCACTTATCAATAAACAAAAAGAGCCATGATTGAGTTAGGATTCGTGTGACTTTGTTTTGAAATAGTATAAGTATTTAGGCTGCTTTTGGGGCTACTTTAGTTTTAATTGGGCCTGTTAGTTTATAGAATTCTTATTGGGCCACGTCTGTTATGCTTAGATCTGGGCTTGTCGTTTAATTTGTTGGGCCATCAAAGGTTAATTGCAAATTGTATGAAATTGTTAAAAAGATTAACAGTTTATTTGTGTTTTGTGTTTCGTTTTTGGTACCGGTCAACTCACGAGGCGATGAGCTTAAGGGTTTATTTAGCTAGATAGAATTTAATTATTTTCTTTAGCTAAATAAATCGGGTGGTATTCGTTTAATTGCGGCTCTTCAGTTCGGGTTCTATTTTCTAATCTCTTTTCAATACTTAGAATAGTTTTATTTTATCGTTCCATAATATATTTGCGTATTTGATTTTTGCCATGCTTAGTATAGATTTATTTTTGTCGTTAAATGCTATGTTTGTTAAATTGAATCTCGTTATGCGTAGTGAGTAGTTTAACTTGTGTTTGCTAAGTGATTAGTGATTTGGAATTTAAGTGCGGTTTTAAAAAGGTTTAAAAAATTAATAGTCAATTTACATACCGTCATTTACTTTTAATGCAATTTAAATACTTGTCATTTATTTTAAAAAGCATTTTACTTTACTTGTCATTTAATTTCTTGAAACTTGTTTTCTAAGGATTTTAATTCGTTAAACCTAAGCCCGCACTTAAGGAACATTTCACGTCACTTAGCAAGCATATTTGTCATTTATATCTTTTAGATCAATTTTAGTATAACCTTGTAGTTTTAAATCTTAGAATTAATATTAGTTTAATTTTTAGTTTAAAAATAGTTTAAAACCAAAACCAAAAACTTTTATGACAATCAAGTTCGATTTACAACTTGAACGTAGATTTCCATTCACCTCTCGTTGAGGAAAACGATACCCGTGTTGATTACTTTTTATTCTTTCCTAAGAATAATTTGTATGATACTTAGCTTGCGTATACGTATATGTATTTTATAAATATATATATTATATATCTGAGGGTTTATTTGATGCGTTGAAAAACGACAATATCATGTATCATCAATAGGGATAGAAATCTAGTGTATGGTATAACCTTTTCCCTATGTTTCTTGTTTAGTTTAATGATGATGTCTTCCTAAAAGATACTGGCATAGTCAATGTTGATCCCATTTGCTAGACTATTCAGTATAATGGCATCTTTGTTGGTGATCTGATCAAAGCCTCTAGTTTTACCTCCTAAACACTAGATGATTTGTGTCATTAGTATCCTCCACCTAGGAGGAAGAAGACTCTTTTTAAGAGTCCCTTTGGCAGGAACAACTTCCCCATATGTAATTGTTTCAAACCATAGCCTCACCATGTCAATAGACGGTGGTGCAACATAATCGTTAGAGTGAGGGACGTAATGTGCACCAATAATGTTCCTAAAGGTGTTTACCCCTACTTCACCATAGATACCAACAGTGGGGGTTAAGAAGGAAACCTTAGAGTTTTCAAGAGCTTTAGCTGAGTACCAAAACTTAGCTAGTTATTCCTTATACATGTTTGAAGATCTGGTAAATGGTTTTCTAAGGCAACATTTAGAAATGAAATCAGAAACACATTTGAAGTGATCCTTGTTATTGTGTTCTAAGTATAGAAGAGCAACCTCATTATTTGTGTTGAGGATAATATCTTCAATATTGAAGCCTACTTGTTTAGCAGCAACGAAGGGTTGTTTTTGTTGTATAGGATTTTGTTCTTGGTTTGCCATTTGATATGATTAGGGTTTTGATGATTTGATTTGTTTTGGATTATAAGTGTGTGTGTTTTTGGTGAGTTTGATCTGTGTTTGTGAGAAAATAAGTTGTGATAGGTGATGTGGTGGATTATATGATTTGAGAATTTTTCACTTTTATCTTTGACAATTTAATAACTGCCATTTAGAAGTTATGAGTTGGTGAAAAGATATCTAGGGTTTATGAAGTTATGGGGAATGTTTAGGGTTTGTTTTCAACATGTGTGCTAAACTTTGTAGTAAATGAAAGTCAACAAAGCATGCATCTGACACCTTGAATAGTGAACAGTCGTCTATTCATTGAAAAGGTAGGTCAGACAACGATGATGAGGTCATTCTAACTTTTGGATGTCCTATATTAATATATTTTAATTAAACAACTTCTTTGAAAATGATATTATTTTGATAAAATAATATTACTTTTGAGAATCGCATTTGTTTAAAAACTGACCTTAAGATTGATGTTTGAAAAAGCTGGACTAGGTTCAGGTTTGGTGTTATGTTATGCTGAACAGATTATTGTAATCTTCATCATCATTAATCTTTTAGCGAAGGCAAAAAAACCTCAAATGCTCATGGAAATCCATGAATAAGACATATGTGATTGCTCATTTACTTCACTCGAGAGAAAGCTGAAGAATTTGATAAAATCATTTTATAGACTGAACTAAAGAAAATAAATCAGTTTTGTTTAGTTCTTGACTTGACTAATATATGTGCTCCAGCAAAGGCGACAAAACCACACATGCTCATGCATATCCATGAATGAGACATATGTGATTGCTCAGTTACTTCACTTAAGCAGGCTAAAGGTTATATGCAATGTTCAGCATACCTAGTTCAATAATCAATCTTTAGAAAGTTGGCTCATCCAGAGGCTTGGTGAAGATATCAGCAAGTTGATATTGAATGGGAATGAAATGGAATTCAATGTCCCGTTTAAGAGTATGATTCTTGATCTGACATCAATAAGCTTTGTTTTTTTTACTGTAGAATTGGACTGTTATGGGTAACTTTTCATATATGATATCATAGTCAGTGAGTTGACTCTTTATCCATAGTATGATGGCACAACATCCAGCAGTAACTATATCTTCAGCTTCACTTGGGAACATAGCTACAGATTGCTGCTTATTTGCACTTTAGCAAACAAGCTTGCCTTGAAGCAACAGACAAGCATCTGGAGTGCTTTTTCTGTCCATGTTGCATCCAGCACAGTTAGAGTCGGTATCCTTTTAGGTCAAGACCTGAACATTTTGGATACTAAAGATCAAGACTGGGAGTATGATGTGTCGTCGTTTAGGTGTTATTTATGTATCAAGTTTTAATATTTATTTTATGTCGGCTATACCTAAATACAACACTCTAACGGGAAGTGTACCCGGTCAGATGGAGTTTCGTGGTAAGTAGGGTGTCGATCACTGAGAGTGGAAGTTAACACTTAATTTTACCGGTATTTTATTTACCTAGGTTTAGTACTAATCTAACCTAATTATTCTAATTAAATCTAATCAAACCTAAACTAATGCAAAGAGGGGGGGTTTCAGCCTGAGAGACTGGCACGAGTTTAGTTCTAACTATCTAGGTGATGACAAATAATGCGCAAGTGATTAACAAAATATAGGGAAGATGTCAAATCTTAGGAAAACGTATTAGCCAGTTTAATCTAATAATATGCCTTGATTGTCTATTCGTGCAATGTTTTTATTAATTCGTTGGTGGTATGTCATTCCAATGTTAGGTGGATCTTCTCCCTAGACTAGAGTTTTGTCGCTAGTTAATCCTGTCACAATTAACCTAAACCCGCATAAAGCTCACACCGTTGATTATAATCTATCTATGAAACTATATTGGTGGTTATATTGAATCCTAGCTCATGAAGGCTTTACTAATTTACTGCTTAATAAAAATTCATATACTAGTAGCCCACGCCCACTTAACTACCTACGGAAACAGGACGTTATGTGTAATCCTAAGTCACCGGCTTAGTCTACCTATCCACTTAACCATAGACCAAAACAGGGATTTTTATTGGTGATCATAGTATTCTAGCTATATGAATAAGTGTTATATGTTTCTATCCCGGACTCTTAGCCTACACCCAAACAACACCGAAGTTGCAGCGCATTAAATATGTAGGACTAGACCCGGTTGAATGATAGGAAAACACATAATTAAGCACATAAACGGGTATGAAGTGATAAACATAATCAACATCAAACGAATAAAGAACAATCGATATAAACACAAATCAAAACATTATATTATCATAAACATTGCTAATACCTAAAGGTATTAGCCGATAGTTATTGTAACAATACACGAAATCATAGATGAACGATTAAACATAATGTTAACCGAACACGTATAGTGGAGTGTAGAGATTACAAGAGTTTTCCCATCAATTGGACCACTTTATAGGACCTTCATGGCTTCATAGATCTTCTGAAAATCGGACTTGGTGGTCAAAAGCATGTCTGGAAAAGGATCAATACGCCGTATAGGGGGATGTGAGATACGGCGTATTAGGGATTTCTTAGAGTAAGGACCACGACTGATATCTTCTAGAACATTTTATTACTTTATATTGAATACGGCGTATAGAGTTCTCTTGGATACGGCATATAGATCTTTAATTTTTTGTGGTTTCTTGTGAAGTGTAGGCACGGATACGCCATATCTTCCTTGATGGATACGGCGTATAGGATGTGAGAGTCAGTATCTTCAAATGTCTTTGTTTAAGCTCCAGAATGCATGCCTTTTTGCTAATCTTCACTAAGTACTCCATAATTACTACAATTCTCAAATACAAACGATTAAGTAACAACTCTTTGCAATAATACAAAACATTGTGACGTATTCAAATCTTTCATTCTTTGATATTTTATTTTAATTCATCGTTTAAGCTTCAAAATGTGTGGCTTTTCACTAACTTTCACCGTATGCTCGATATTTACTGCAAATAATAAATATAATCAATTAAGTATTAATTCTTATATAAAAGAATGTAAAACGAGCAATAAAGATGGGATAAATGCTGCTATAAAATAGACGTTATTTGATGTTATCAAATATCCCCCCCCCCCCCACTTGAATCCTACTTGTCCTCAAGTAGCCTTTAGAAGTTTATAAAAATATATCCCTAAGGATATTTTTCATTAAAGCATTTATTCGATCTATTACAAGTACACAACCAAACACCTCACGAAATAGGAAGATGAAAACACTCAAATCACTCAACTAATCTATGTGGTAACATGTAACTAATTCGCTCAATTGCTCGGTCATGATGAGTATTCTATCATAAGCTTGGCAAGGATACACATCTCCACCACTAAAGCCAAGGAGTAACAAGTTTATAAAGGTAAATATGGGTTTTTGTATGGAAAGGCTTACGGTTGATCATTCTACAATCTTTCACCAGAAGTACCATTCCAACAAGGCAGCTGAAGCACACATACATGGCCGTAACGACAAAATAGACATGTGTGTTCGATCACATCCCCATTCGAATTTAACCAACGGTTAGGATGAAGAATGATATAGGGTAGGAACCTTCTAACTTTCACCAAAAGTCATAAACCAACGAGGCAGCTGAGACATGCATACATGGCCGTAACGACGGAATAGACATGCACGCTCGATCACATCCTTATTCGCGTAAAACCAGCGGCTAATCATTAGGTGAGAGGGAATGAAAATTGTGTAAATAAAAATCAAGAAACAAAATAGATTAAGCCTAAAGTACAAGTTGCTAGACACTTTTTCCCGACCGTTACTATGCTAAAGACACAACTACTTACAACGTCTTGATCATCGATCAAAAACAACAACCTAAGTTGGCGTTCCTGTAACGGTTGTCACACCCCGCCAAGGCGAAAACGCGAGGCGTAACATCATGGATATCATCACAACACAATGGCGTCTATAAAGAGAATTCTACATGCAATAAATAATAAAGTATAGACACAAAGTGTCATAACAATACCCATAAAACTAATCCAAATCCAAAAGGCGTCTTTATTGATGAAACGAAAGTTCTCGCCAATAGAAAGACATGCAACAAGTATCCATAATTCAAACAATGCAATATTCAAGACATAAAAGCAATAAACTCCATGACATCCTATGGTCTCTTTCTAGCCACTTCTCTCTATCTTATCCCCATGATGCTCACCTAAAAATGATGCTTAAACGTCAACATAATGTTTGGTGAGAGTTCCAAAAGTTTTAAGACACACCAAAACCTTCGCTTTGAATCGCTGTGATAAATAAACAAAGCATAGTAAACATACAACGAACTATCTACAATGCTAACAACAATCAATCACCCACATTGAGACGCTCACGCTCAAACATCACAAACATATCCCTATCCACAACAATGAGACGATCACGCTCACTATTAACAATCCACAACAATGAGACGATCACGCTCACTATTAACAATCCACAACAATGAGACGATCACGCTCACTTCTAACAATCCATCAATGCCTTGAGACGGTCACGCTCAAGCACAACAATCCATATCATATTAGCAAGTAGCACATAACATACAATAGTCTCGTATAGCCCATGCCTCATTTAAAACACATTATCACAGTAACTAAAACATTTAAACTCATAGCATCATTTTCACCCCAAGAAAACATAAGAAAAAGGGGCTATGAAACTCACCTGATGCTAAAGCAATTCCCAAAATCCTCGCACACAGCTAAACAACAAAATAACACGTGTTACACGCTACTAAGCCAAAAGCTTAAGCACATGTAACAATCATATGATGGATGTCTAAGGTGTTTATTTACCCTCATGGGTCACCCCGACACCATGCCCAACATTTACCAATTCGTTTACACACTTTTTCAATGTTCAACAATTTACCCGAAAACGCAGAATTTTAGTGTCACTTTACCATTTTCTAAACCACCCCTACTGACCTTTATAAATTTTTTATTTTTTTCTTTTATTTTTTAGCCAAAAATCACCGTTCTTTAATATCTTGATTTACTATCTTCCAAGCTTTTTTCCATAATTTATTTCCCTTCTTAAGTGCCCCAAATAAAATCAAACTTTTAACTACTCAGTTTCGGATCTGAACGAACACTAAAAAGTTTGGACCTAAAAACCATACTTAGACTCCAAATCAGAAGCTCTCCTTTGGGAGATTTTTAATAGACACATAGAACTAAACTCCTGTAGGTTGGCTAATCCTAATTCAAATTTTAAGTGGGGGTTTTACACCTCGAAATCTGACCTAAATCTGACCCGAATTTACTACTTTGACAACCTTTCTTGTAGCCAACATTTGAATGACTTTCCGACCTTATAAACTTTTGAGGCAGGATGTTCTGGAAACTAGACTCTCTGAGCTACATCATAGGCACTGGAATCACATCAATTCATGCTTCTAACCTCTAGATATTCACGAAACAACACAGCCCTAAATTCTGCTCAAACCTAAATCAAGTTCTAACGCATTCTAAACCTAACCGAACACACCATCATACTTATAATTCATCCCTAATCATTATTAACTAGTTTAATTATATTAATTTACAGATGTTTTGAAACCTTAATTATCCCCCCACTTGAATCCTACTTGTCCTTAAGTAGCCTTTAGAAGTTTATGAAAATGTATCCCTAGGGATTTTTTCCATTAAGCATTTATTCGATCTATTACAAGTACACAACCAAACACCTCACGAAATAAGAAGATGAAAACACTCAAATCACTCAACTAATCTATATGGTAACATGTAACTAATTCGCTCAATTACTCGGTCGTGACGAGTATTCTATCATAGGCTTGACAAGGATACACATCTTCACCACTAGAGCTAAGGAGTAACAAGTTTATAAAGGTAAAATAGGATTTTATAATAAGGCTTAGGGATGATGATTCTATAATCTTTCACCAAAAGTACCACACCAATAAGGCAGATGAAGCACACATACATGGCCGTAACGACGGAATAGACATGTGTGTTCGATCACATCCTCATTCGAGTTTAACCAAGGGTTAGGATGAAGAATGATATAAGGTAGGGATCTTCAAACTTTCACCAATAGTAATAAACCAACAAGGCAGCTGAATCATGCATACATGGTCGTAATGACGGAATAGACATGCATTCTCGTACACATCCTCATTCGCGTAAACCCATGGTTAATGATTAGGAAAGGGAAATAAATTGTTGTTAAATAAAAATTATGAAACAAATAGACTAGGTCCAAGATACAAGTTGCTAGACACTTTTTCCAGATCATGACCATGAAAAAGACACAACTATTTACACACGTCTTGATCATAGATCAAAAACAACAACCTGAGTTGGCATTCCCGTAACGGTCAACTTCTCTATCTTCCTATACTTTACATACTTTTACAAGGCAAGTGAAGATATCTATCACTTTATACAAAACTTTACATCATTGACTTATAGACGTATCAACGAATAATTGATCCTTCATATAATTCCTTCGGTCTAAGCTTTTGCGAAACAATTATCTTCAAACTTTCCTCCTCTTTTTTGTTGCGATTTTTTTGATTTTTTCATTTTTTTTCACATACTAACTACAAAACTCGGTGTAATTTCACCATCTTCACGATTATAATAACTCCAGATAATTTCTTCGATAATTCTTCATTCTTCGGACGTACCAATAATTGTGTTGGTAGTAAAAATACATGAGCTTTGACTACTTTATACATTCCCATTTGCAATGTGCAAATTTCTTCCAGACCATACCAAAGATAGAAAATTGACACAAGATTCAAGAAATACATACTTTACACATAAAGCAGCTAGCAACTGATAAATTGACATAATCTAACAGGGTAGGCTAAGGTATAAAGGTGTAATGAAACGAACAGTTGGTGTAATTCCTAAAGGATTGGTTCTATTGGTTTTTCTAGGGGTATCTTACTCTTAAAATGAGAGTAAACAAAAGGGTTTATATGGGGATTTAACTTACAACATATAAAGGCTTTTTGGGTGTAATCCTAGAAATTTACCAATTTAAACAAGTTACTCCATCTAAATCCATAGTACTCATTATTGTGGTCTCGAATAGATATACCAAGCCAAGTTCTAAAGTCTACAACATCACCGGCACACTCATATTTTGTGGAATTCGGGTAAACATTTGGAAACGGATAAGGTTAAATCCTCACAATATCTAATAAGGGTTATTGTGTGTGGGTTATGTAACAAGTAGTTTCACAAAAGTATGCTTGAAAAATTTTAAATTTAAGCATAATTTAAGCATTTTATGTGAAAAATAGGACAAGTATACATTCTAATTCCCATCCCCCGACTTGAATTATACAACGTCTTTGTTGTATGGATAAAACATTAAAAACGGGAATTAAAAGAACTAGAATGAGAAACTCCCCTGATATTTTGCTCGGTAGATTCTCCATGTAGATTTAATCAGCAAGAATGTGTTGAACAGCTGTCTTGAGATTTCAAGACTCCAACACTTCAAGATTTTCAGATTTATAAATACTCCACCAACATTGTCGATTTCTTTCCAGCGAGGTCCTATATAAATTCTTAGAAAACAATGCAATTCTATCTCTGTGTATTCGTTGGTTAGACTCGAAATAAAAACCTAAAACTGTACAGGAATTTGATACGCTGTATCCATTCCCCAGGATACGTTGTATTGAAAAACCTGTAAAAAGTATCAAATACGGGTCAGAAGATCAAATACGTCGTATTATATTCATGAATATGCCGTATTGATAATCTGACAATAAAGTTCAAAAGTGCATAAAAGTAAAGGACTAGATAACATCCAGATAGTTAGTACGCCGTATCCATAGGGTTTGGATACGTCGTATAGATAGTCTGGGAAGACAGACTCGATAAGAAATTGAAAATTACATTTTGGGTTGTCTCCCGAGAAGCACTTTTATTTTTGTCAGAGTCTTTAAATTAGACTCCCTTCAGCCTCACGTCATACCATCCTCGAACTCTATAACTTCATCATCTTCTTTGTCAATGTCACCTTCGTAATATTTCTTCAATCGTTGTCCATTGACTTTGAAGTTAAACCCGTTCTTGTCAATGATTTCTACAGCCCCATATGGATATACCATTTTAACAATGTTCGGATCACTCCATTTCAACTTAAGTTTTCTAGGGTACATCTTTAGACAATAATTATAAAGTAACACCTTGTCGCCTACCTTAAAATCTTTATCACCATGAAGTCTAGAATCATGCCATTTTTTGGTCCATTCTTTGTAAATTCTAGTATTCGCATAAGAACCATCTCTCAATTCGGCTAACTCGTTAAGCTGCATAAGACGACTTTCGCTAGTAAGCGTTAGATTTATATTACATTGTTTTAATGCCCAATGTGCCTTATGCTCGATCTCTATAGGTAAATGGCATGGTTTCCCATAAACTAGTCTGAAAGGTGTACACCCTATCGGTGTTTTATAGGCTGTCCTAAATGCCCATAATGCATCGTTAAGTTTTTCTGACCAATCTTTAGGATTGTACCCCACTGATCTCTCAAGGATACGCTTAATAGCCCTATTAGTAACTTCAGTTTGTCCATTAGATTGAGGGTGATATGCAATGGATAATTTGTGAGTCACGCCATATCTTTGTTAAGCTTTTTCAAGCTAAGAATTACAAAAATGTGTCCCTCTATCACTAATCAAAGCTTTAGGAACTCCAAACCTAGCAAATAACTGTCTTAAAAACTTAACCACAACACGCGCATCATTCATAGGTAATGCTTGAGCTTTGACCCATTTCGACACATAATCTACAGCTACTAATATGTATTTATTACCTCTAGATTGGGAAAATGGTCCCATAAAATCTAATCCCCAAACATCAAAGACTTCGCATACCTGAATGTTATTTTGAGGCATTTTGTTCCTTGAAGATATGTTTCCTGATATTTGGCATGCATCACATCGTCTTACGTACTCATTAGCATCCTTAAAGATACTAGGCCAATAAAATCCGGACTCGTAAACCTTCTTTGCGGTAACTGAAGCACTATGATGTCCACCAGTAGGTCCTGAATGACAATGTGCCAGAATTTCGAGGGTTTCACTTCCAGCCACACATCTCCTCATTATATTATCCGCGCACAGTTTAAATGCTTAAGGTTCCTCCCAGAAGTAAGTCTTGACTTGCAAAAAAAACCTCTTTCTTTTTTTAAAGGTCCAATTTAGGGGAACAACATTTCCAACAATATAATTAACAAAATCCGCATACCATGGTTCATCGTTATTAAACTAGGATTTTAGCACCATTAAATGCTCGTCGGATAATTTATCAGCAATTTCTCTCTCAGTTAACACCTCCATATGCAGATTCTCAAACCTAGATATGTGATCTGCGGCCAAGTCTTCTGCTTCCATACGTTTCTCCAACACTTGACAAGGGACAGTGAAACTCTTGGTGTCTTTTTCTTTTAATGGCAGTTCGTTGAGCAAGACAGCTGAGCACCTTTTGTTCATTGTCTTCGTACAAGCTTCTTCAAGTCTGGATTTATTCGTCAGTAAACTCTTCAGATATTTAGCGTATTTTGGTATTTGTAGTAGGGCTTCGATAAACGGAATATTAATATCGAGTTTTTTCAGATTCTCTAAAAATTTTTGTTGCAGTGCTTCTTCTTTTTCTTTTCTCACCCGGTTTGGGAAAGGAATAGATTATTGTTGTGGTTTTACCAATGGTTGAGTAGTTTTTTCAGGAATACTCAAATATTTATTTTCCACACCGTCATCATGCGGCTTTTCCTGCACATCTTGTTCAAATCTTGGAAGTTCGTTCTTGTTGATTCCAGATTCATTAATTTCTTTGCTAGAGGTCATCTTTCCTCCCCTAGTTGTCAATTCTCTGACTTCATTTTTTAGAACCAAAACATTACCCATAACTTTTGACAATTCGTTTACCTTGATTTCCAGCTCACTCAATAAGTTGCTTCGTTCTTTTTAAAAAAGCTCGTTGGTGGTTCTAAACTCGTTAATAAATATCTCCATCTCCTCATGTTCACGTTTACCTTCATCAATAAATTTAGCCAACGTTTCCTCAATAGTTAACCTCCTTGTAAGATAATTGAATGGGTAAGGAGGGAACCCGAAAAAGGTACCTAAAAAAGACATAATTCAAAGTAAAACTATTCTAAAAAACTAAACTAGAAAGCTAACTAAACTGTTGCTGTATCAGACAGTCGATACGTCGTACTCAGTAGACTGGATACGTTGTATCGATGTTTGATGTAGAATACGCTGTATAGAAAATAGATATGCCGTATTTAATAAATAACAGCAGACGGTAGAAAAACCAAACTAAATTTATACTAAAAATACCAATAAAAACAAGAAATTAAACAATCGCACTCCCCGGCAGCGGCGCCAAAAACTTGATGTGTCGTTGTGTGGTGT
>BQNB010141606.1:0-17247 GCA_026074375.1 Tanacetum coccineum
GCATACTAGTTTCGCTTGCTTGCAATATCATATTTGATGTCATAATTGTTTTGCTTGCTTGCAATATCACAATTGATATCACAGTTGATAAGCTGTAAGTAGCATACTTGTTTCGCTTCCTTGCAATATCACATTTGATGTCATATTTGTTTTAATTGCTTGCAATATCACAATTGATATCACATTTGATAAGCTGTAAGTAGCATACTTGTTCGTCTATGTATAATATCATAATTGATATGACAGAAGGAATAGAATGTTATAAAATGTATGACGCATACTTATGCAAATTTGAATGTCCATTGACACCTATGAAGAAAAATTCCGTTGCAGAAAAAACAAAGAAAAATGCGGATGTACTTAAAGAAACAAAAACACCTTCACCGACACAACAAATAACACCAACACCAGATTAACACCATCAAGAAGAACAAAAGCCACTGCGGCAAGATGTTTGAGTCTAGAAAACGCAACACCAACACAGAATCCTCCTAAAACGTCATCGACAAATGTTCAAGATGCCAATGCTACTCCAACACCACAAATAGAAACATCAAATACTCAAGAAACAAGTGTCTTATCACCTGTGATATCAAATGATCCTACCCCAACACCACTAGCAACCAATCAACCAACTAAGATACCAACAGCACACAAAACGGTTGAAACAAATGAGAAGTCACTTGAGATACCAGAAATGCAGTTGAGACAAATGTGGTAAAAGAGAAAAGGGAAAGGATTGTAAGAAGTTGTTAAAAACGCTAGTAAGAAAAAAATGGGAGATGAGCCTGCAAAAAAAATAAAAATTTAAAGAAGATAGTTTCAAAATCAAGTACCTTGGATGGGATCTTCTGCATGATATGCCACATGCAAAGCATATGTTTAGATTCAGGGAACTCAACAACAATAGCCTTTCGCATCGCACCATCTTGATTAGTTACAACTATATTAGGCGCACGAACAAATGCTTTCCTGAACGCTCTTAGTAACCATTCATAAGCTTCTGCTATTTCATTCTTGAGAATCCATGAACCAACAGTAACACATTTCTTATGATTGTCTATAGGAGTGAAAGGCACAAAAACCATATTGTACCTGAAAAAGGTATAAAAATATTAGAAAAATCACAAGTGATAAAACATATGCAAAAGTATAAAAGAAACTAAAAATATATATCAGCTGAGTTTAAATGTCAAAAAAGCATACTTGTTTGTTTTGTATGTCGCATCAAACGATACAATATCACCAAACTCTTTGTAGTTGCACTTTGCAACTTCATCAGCCCAAAACAGTTCGTATAACTCGACATTCTCTACAAAAGGGTTAATACACAAACATGGTACTAAAGTTTCCAAAAAAGTTGTCCTAAGTAACTAGAGTTTCATTTTGTTCGTTCAAGTTACTCAAGTTCACGGGTTCTTTAATTGAGGAACCCAACATTTGCATAAGTTACACTCATATTACTTTGTGGAAGGGTGACCGGATGTAACATGCTCTTCATCTCTTTGACTGCCAACTTACATCCTTTGACTGCCACACTCAAGTTTACCAAATCAATTCACCCCTTTATTTTCTTTCTCACCATAAGTTCTTCACCTCAAATTAACCATTTTGAACCCGATCCATTCAGTGGTATATAACACTTCCTCATTTTAATTAGGGTATCACTTAACCCTAATCTCATTGTCATCCTCTATTAAAAATTATAACATCCTGATTCACTTATTCTTATCAAAACAAACGTACACCTGTACGCCCCATAATCCACGAAGAACATAGAAAATGTGCGGCTTTAAGATCCTTTGGAGGGTCTCGGGTAGATTCATTTGATTTTGTTACAATCGAAACAAAGTATAGTTTATAACATATTTTTTATAATACTATCTTTATTTTCGTATATCAAGGGGGGTTTAACCTTCATAGATCAATGATGAGGTTGGATTCGTGTTTTGATCTTATAAAGGTTTGGACATTAATTGCTAAACACGAAAACAAGAACTGAGATCATAATATTTCATTATGTGTCGAGTCTTGTCAAAGGATGTAGATGTGATGGATGATTGGATAGGATTAGATGAAGTTGGATTTGTTGTTGGTTATGATTTGTTCTTCTTCAACTCATTCTTTTTCTTTTGGTTTGATTATGACTCGGTAATTACCGGTTAACTCACTGAGTGATGAGTAAAATATATATCACCACATAGGATCTTACCGGGTAACAATGAGCCTGTCAAATATATTCACAAGAATCATAGTCTTTGAATAACAATATAAACTTTTTGTAATCATATTTGATATCTTTCAATCCGTTTGACTTGGAAACAAGGAAAAAAAAGTACCTTTACCAATGATGAATGAAAACTTGGTGTTTTTGTTGTTTATAATTCATTAGTCGATGAATGTTATTAGAACGGTGGTCGGGAAATAATAGGTGGTCGAAAATTAAAAGGAGGCCGAAATTATTAAGAGGTTGCTGGAAAAAAAGATTAGAGATGAAAGATGTTGAAGATGGGGGTATTTTTGTCATTTAACCTTGCCACGTAGAATTTTAACCTGTTATCATAAGTTGTAATAAAGGGAGTAACGTAAACAGCCGATCACGCAAACATGAGTAACATGGATGAACAAAATGAAACTCTAGTTACTTAGGCTAACTTTTTTGGAAACTTTAGTACCATGTTTGTGTATTAACCCCTCAACAACACAGTCAAAAGAAAAGTCTTTTATATATTATTGCCTATCTTTCATCCGAGTAATGAGCATCTGAGCATTACTATCTCCTATGAAACAGTTTACACTACGGGTGAAGTATTAGGAGAGAGACCGAAAGAGAAAGCGAGATTTTTTATAAGTGTTAAGAAACAAGAAAAGATTGTTGTGGTTAGAAATTTTCCAGAGGTATTCCCGGATGACGTATCTGGATTACCGCCTATTCGGGAAATTGACTTTCGGATTGAGTTAATCCCTGAAGCAACGCCGGTAGCAAATTCTCCTTATCGTTTGGCACCTTCTTAATTGGAGGAGTTGTCGGGACAACTCAAGGAACTCCAAGACAAATGTTTCATTCGACCGAGTTCGTCGCTTTGGGGAGCGCCAGTGTTGTTTGTAAAGAAAAAGGATGGTTCTTTTAGGATGTGCATTGATTATAGAGAATTAAACAAGTTGACCATTAAGAATCGTTATCCGCTTCCTAGGATTGATGATTTATCTGATCAACTGCAAGGGTCGTAGTTTTTCTCGAAGATAGATCTTAGGTCTGGATACCATCAGTTGAGAGTGCATAAGGATGACATTTCAAAGACTGCGTTTAGAACTCGTTATGAACATTTCGAGTTCACTGTAATGCCCTTTGGTCTAACTAATGCACCAACAATATTTATGGATTTGATGAATAGAGTTTGTAGGCCGTATCTTAATAAGTTTGTGATAGTGTTTATAGACGATATCTTAATCTACTCTAAGACTCAAGAGGAGCATGTAGAACATTTAAGGTTAGTCTTAGAACTGCTCAAAAAGGAGAAACTGTATGCTAAGTTTTCTAAGTGTGAATTCTGGCTAAGAGAAGTGCAGTTTCTTGGGCATGTGATAAATGGTAATGGGATTCATGTGGACCCTAGTAAGATTGAAGCTGTTAAGAATTGGAAAGCCCCTAGAACTCCGACTGAGGTTCGTTCGTTCTTAGGATTGGCTGGGTATTACCGTAGGTTCATTGAGAACTTTTCTAAGATAGCTAAGTCTCTTACTATCTTGACTCAGAAAAGTAAGACTTTTAATTGGGGTGAGGAACAGGAATATGCATTTCAGACCTTAAAGGATAAGTTGTGTAATGCGCCTGTTCTAGCTCTCCCCGATGGATCAGAAGATTTTGTAGTATATTGTGATGCGTCCGGGATAGGACTAGGCTGTGTGTTAATGCAGAGAGGTAAAGTGATAGCCTATGCGTCTAGGCAGTTGAAAATTCATGAGAATAATTATACTACCCATGATTTAGAGTTGGGTGCGGTTGTGTTTGCACTTAAGATCTGGAGACATTATCTGTATGGGACAAAGAGTGTCATCTACACGGATCATAAGAGTCTTCAACATATCTTTAGTCAGAGAGAGTTGAATATGCGACAACATAGCTGGATAGAGTTGTTTAGTGATTATGATTGTGAAATTCGCTACCATCCTGGTAAGGCGAATGTGGTGGCTGATGCCCTAAGTAGGAAAGAAAGAGTAAAGCCTAAGAAAGTTAGAGCTATGAATATGATCCTTCAGTCAAGTATCAAGGATAGGATACTGACGGCTCAGAAGGAGGCTGTGGATGAATCTACTGGATTGTAGAAAGGTTTGGATGATATGATTGAACTTAGGAATGATGGAGCGTTGTATTACCTGGATCGAATATGGGTGCCTTTGAAGGGTGATGTGAGAACCCTGATAATGGACGAAGCCCATAAGTTAAAGTACTCTGTACACCCAGGAGCTGATAAGATGTATTATGATTTGAGAGATAGGTATTGGTGGCCTGGAATGAAAAAGGATATAGCTGAGTATGTTGAGTATGTTAGTAGGTGTTTGACTTATTTGAAGGTTAAGGGTAAGCATCAAAGGCCATCTGGCCTGCTCTAGCAACCTGAGATTCCCATATGGAAATGGGAAGGGATAGCTATGGATTTTGTGACTAAGTTGCCTAGGACTAGTAGTGAGCATGACACAATCTGGGTTATTATGGACCGATTGACTAAGTCTGCTCATTTTCTACCTATGCGTAAGGATTATAAGATGGAAAGGTTGGCTAGATTATATTTGAATGAGATAGTTGCTAGACATGGTGTGCCGATCTTGATTATATCAGATCGTGATAGTCGTTTCGCATCAAGGTTTTGGCAGTCAATGCAAGAGGCATTAGGAACTCGCTTAGATATGTGTACTATTCAGACTTTGGAAGACATGCTTAGAGCGTGTGTCTAAGACTTCGGAGGAAGTTGGGATGTTCATCTTCCTTTGGTTGAGTTTTTGTATAACAATAGTTATCATTCTAGTATGAGATTTGTGCCGTTTGAGGCATTATATGGTAGGAAGTATCATTCCCTGATTTTGTGGGCTGAGGTTTGAGAAGGTCAGTTGATAGGACCTGAGTTAGTGCAAGAGACTACTGAGAAGATCTCGCAGATTAAGGATAGACTTAAGGCTGCGCGTGATTGTCAGAAAAGTTATGCCGATAAGAGGAGGAAGCCTCTAGAATTTAGTGCAGGTGACTATGTCCTGCTCAAAGTGTTGCCTTGGAAAGGTGTGGTACGATTTGGGAAGAAAGGGAAGTTAGCACCTAGGTTTGTTGGACCATTTGAGATTATTGAGAAAGTAGGCCCTGTGGCCTATCGATTAGATTTGCCTGAGGAGTTGAGTTGTGTTCATGACACCTTCCACGTGTCGAACCTTAAGAAGTGTTTGGCTGATCCAACACTAAAAGTGCGATTGGATGAGATCCAAGTTGATGCTAAGTTAAATTTTGTGGAAGAGCCTGTAGAAATTTTGGAAAGAGAGTTTAAGAAGTGGAAGCGTAGTAGGATTGCCATCGTTAAGGTTCGGTGGAATTTGAAACGTGGTCAAGAATTCACAAGGGAACGTGAAGATCAGATGAAATTGAAGTATCCGCATTTGTTTAGTGATGTTAGTAGTTGAATTTCGGGGACGAAATTATTTTAATGGGGGTAGAATGTAACCTTTGCCCTTTTTGTGTTCTGAATATTTCATTAATAGTCGACGGTGGTGATTTTATGAGATATGTGATGATTTGAGGTTTATTGTGATTAATAATCCTTTTTGAAAGATATTATTGTGCTATGTGTATTCCGGGTGGTTTGACCCGTGAATTTTGAGAAATGCCGAAAAACGAGTCTGACACGTCCGTTAATGTCCAAATGAGTTTTAGTGTCGCCTTGGATAGGTAACTGTGGCAACGGCTTTAGGAAGTGAGAAAGGAAGTAGTGTAACACCACATAAACTCAATATGATGTTATATAGTACAATATCACTGTTTTCGTAGTCCACATTTTAATGATAGTAAGTAGATTCGCAAGAGAGCTCGGCGTTTCGAATTCTTAGCCCCCGTTTAATTTGCCTGAGGTATTGATTGGGTTCATGGACGACCGAACCTTTATACGAGTCGCATAACCGATGTTCCCCCGAAGATCTACATCCTACAAGTGTGCTAGCTGGCACTGACTCCGTAATATACCCCATCCCAGAAAGTAACACGCCTCTGTGCGCAGAACCCTCCACGACCAAAGATTCCCTATAACGAAAGCCCACTTGAGCGCCTAAAATATGTTAAAATCTCTTGCATAGGAAGAACTGTCCTCCCGTCACCCGGCTACCTATATTTTTCGCGTCCACACACAAACGTGATGTTATGTTTTTTTCTATTCGGGGAGTGTGGCGCCAAAGGGAAGCATGGTTCGGAATTACGAACCCTAAACCATGGTGTTGATCGTTCTGTTCCTTTTGAGTACTCTGGGATCAATTTTTTAGGTATATGTCTCGTAAAGTGTTTTTTATTATTAGTTGTCCTTTTTTCCAGTTTTTTTTTATTTTTTTGTTGTTGTCGTTCTTTGATTAGGTGTTGTTTTATGTGTAGTATATTAATATTTGTAATGGCTTTATGTGCTATTCTTTTTTTTTTTTTTTGTTTTTTTGATTAGTTTAAGTTTGTTATTATTTTTTTAAAATATGTGTAGCTCACAAATGTGAAAATCTGAGACAATGAAATAAAGAGGGGTTATTCCGGTGGAAAGGTTACGGTTGATAATGGTGGCGGCGCTGAGTATGTTATTTTTGGTGGGGGTTCAATAGGTTAGTTGACCACGGGGGGTTTTCTAAATGATTGGTTTGGTTATGGAGTCGAGGTCAGCGGGCTTCACGCGGTGTGAGCCCCAATAGCGGTGGGACAATGAATACTTTCCCTCCCCATCCACCCCCCCCCTCCCAGAAGCAACAATTCATAAAACTATTTACAAACATGATTGTACTACCGAGGGTAGTAAAACCTGTCTTGCCATCGTACAAGGTTTCGCGGGGATCATTGGATAAGGATTGGGGAATTCGATAAAAAACTCCCGTTGGGGTGACATGAAGTTCAATGCAACATAAAACGTGGGTGGAGCGGGGTGTCCTACAGCTAGTGTTACGCTGTAGCTGGTTATGATCAACCGCCCGTGACGCGTCTGCGGGACGGCGACGGTTGCGGACGTGGGGTCCCTGACCAGATCGGGACGGAAGTAGGTCTTGCACCGGGTGGCGTTCTCCGGGCTCCTGGGGGGGGGATGTGACCATCCTCGAATTCAACCCACAGGGACGGGCTGTGCTGGAACCGCGGTCTGGAAATTCACCAGCACGGGATTGGGGGACGGGGAGGGCGGGACCAGGGACCCCGAGATGCGGGGGGACGAACCCCGGCCGCGCGGCGACCTCCTCGCTCGGACGGGAGGCGGGAAGGGGCAAACCCCACCCCCCCCCCCCCCCCTCCCTGCCCGGCTCCCGGGGCGGGAACCCCGTTGATAGAGAATCGGCGTGCTCCGTTTCCCCCCCCATCTAAGCCACACGAGCGTTCTAGGCTCCCCAGAACCCCACCCCAGAGAACGTATCACCGATGTAATCTTGTGTCATCATCCTTGATGGTCATCTTTTGCCATAAGTTGTTGTCGCTGTTCTCCATTGACCCATCACTTACCCCCCGCCTGGCCCCGCCGACCAGTTGGGTCCCTTATAAATACCTTGAAAATTTGATTTTGACATTAATCTATGGCTATCTCTTACGTCCACACGCCACAGATCCGCAGCCTCGAGAATCAGAGATCAGAAGATTGATATTGATAAGTTGAAAATCCCGAATGTTGAAGACCTCCCCACCCGACATCTAGATGTAAAGGTTTAATCAGAAATTTGTAGATGTTGAGAAGTGTGCTGACTACACTGGTGAACCTTGTTGCTAGCCACGAATCACCGAACCAAGTCCCAGATGGGCACCTGTTCGATGACCTACGGTCTTGCTCGGGGTTCTTCATCTCGTCCTATATTATACATTACATGTGTGGAAGTTGTGAATGTGAAAGTTAGGTAACTTTTAATTTATACTATTGATAATTCTATTACCGCATCATTTGTTTTACTTTAAATTTTTTAGTGAGTGATGTTTTAGTTTCTTTAGTAAGTAGTAGGTAGTTTAGTGTTGATATAGTTAGTTGAATTTTCGCGAGGGGCGGGCCCACCCCCGCAGGAATAAACGACAGGAATGAACGAAACGTAAGAAAAAAGACGCGCGAAAACTGCGAAGCGACGAAGCGGAGAAACGCGGCGGGGGACGCCCCCTCATCATCGGCGAAACGTGAAGGAAACCCGCGGCTTTGAGCGATATACAAGCGGACGAACGAAAATTCGAACGAAAGGAGACGGAAGTAAGAGACGAGGACGGATATCGATAACGAAAAATTTCTTTTAAGGGGGGGTAGATAATGGGGTATATAGAATATAGAATAGAAAGTAAGAAAGTAAGAATAGAAAGAAAGTAGAAGACAGATTGGTAAATAGATTGGGTGGAATAGATAGATTGAATTAGATAGAATGGGGGTAGAAATAAGAAAGTAGATTGTGGTAGGATAGAAGTTTTTAGAAAAGAAGAAAGGTAGATCAGAAAAGATTAGATTTTCTGTAGAAAGTTAGAGTGAAAAGGAGGGATTGAGCGTGGTAGAATAGTTGGAAAGTTTACGGGGGTTTTGATAGAATTTTTAGAGAGACTTATTAGAAAAGAAGGAAGATGAAAGTGACTAAAGTCTTGTAAGTAAAAGGAGAGAAGGAGGAAGGGGGGAAAGAAAAGAAGCAAAGAGGGGGAACAAAAGGAAGAAAGTAAGTAAAGGAAAAGTAAGGAAGGGAAGATATCAGGAAGAAGGAATGTGAATTTGAAATAAGAAGAAGAAGGAAGGAATGGGTACCCGGAAGGGAAAAAGTGGGAAAGTAGGAACAGAAAAGTAAGTAAATAGTAGGAAAGTTAGGAAAGGTAGGGAAAGTCTTAGGGGAACAGTAGTAAGAAAATACGAAAATAATATAGAAAGAAACTGAAAGAAATAGAAAGTTTGGAGAAATAGAAGAGGAAGAGAAGTAATATAGAATAAGAATACGTTGAGAATGAAAGCGAATTAGGAAAAAAAGGATGAGGAATAATAAAGAAAATGGGAAGGAATGAATACTTGTATAGTGAGATAAGAAAAGTATAGGAAAAAGTAAAAAAAGTCAAGAAGTAAGGAAGGAAAGTCAACATAGGAAAAGAAGTAGATAAGAATGGGGGAAAGATAATTGAATATAGGGGAAATAGTATGGGGGAGGAAGGGGGAATAGGAATGGGAGGGGAAAGATAGGGATGAAGGGAGAGAGGGGGGGAAGAAAGTAAGTGCGAAATAGGAATTTTAGGGAAGAATGTTAGAAAAAAAGTGGAAAGGAGCAATAGTAGAGAAGTAGTAGATTATAGGTAAGTTTGTGGTTGAGGAATTAGAAAGTAGAGGAAAGAAGAATATAGAAGAAAATAGAAGAGGGAAAGGAAGGGGGATGAATGTAATATTCAGAGTAATAGTAAGTCTAAAGAAACAATAACAGTTTGTTTAGGTAGATGTAAGAAATGATAAGTATGTACTAGTATTAATAAATAAGTAAGGGCTGTAGATTTAGATAGGAAATGAATAGTAATTGAGAGGGAAAAGGTTAGAATGTATCGAAATCTGTTGTGGTAGTTATTGGGGTAGGTGATAGCAGAGAGTCTAGAAGTTGGGAGTTAGTTGTATTGTAATAGGAATTGGTTAGGTTTAGATAATGGTTGTAGGATTACTAGGGCGAATAAGGGAAAGTGTAAACCGCGGGCCAGCGGGGGTCGTGGGGGGTTCACAGTTTGGTGCCGGGGGTGTGTTGTCTGGTTTTATTCCATTTTTATAGTCCTTATGGTACATATTTGACTTATTGTTCAGTGTCTTTCTCAAGTTTTAATTCTGGATTTTTTGTTCCGTGTGTCAACCTGAGGTGGTTTGGTTGGGGGGGGTAGAATTTTTATGCTCCTTGATATGTGTAATGATTTGAGGTTTTTTGTGATTAATATAATCACTTTTTGAATGGTATTATTGTCGTTATGTGTTCTATTCCAGGGTGGTTGGACCAGTATTTTGGAGGAAGAGAATGCAGAATTAAAGAAATATACTAACTTACATAACCATATATTATATATTATAAAAATAATTATAAAAAATTGCTATAGTCCGGCCCGGGGGGGCACGTCGTTTTTTTTTATAATGGCCTTCCAATTTTAATTGAGGTTGTGATGGCAGGGGGGTTTGTTTTTGTTTTAGAGGGGGGGGGAGGAGGGAGTGGGGGATTTTAATTTTGTTCGATGTGGAATATCTTGGTTTTTAATGCTGCTTGAAAAAAAAAAAAAAAAAAAAAAACATTGTATTTTTTTAAAGTGCCAAATAAAAACAAAAACTCGCCTCTCTCTCAAAAATGGCTAATTCACCTCTCCTCCCCCCCTCCCCCCCGCCGCGCCCCCCCCCCCCCCCCCCACCCGCGTGTATTATTTTACAATTGAGTTGTTTTACATGCTCCCTCTTTAAGTGATTTCGACAACCGAAGAGAAAACACCGTCCCCCTGCCGCCACGAGACCTTACCATTCCCACCTAGGAAACCCTCTCCCTCCCTGCCCGCCCCACCCACCCCGCCCCCGTCCCCCCCCCCCCACCCCCCCCCCACCCCCCCCTGGGAACTGTAGGGAACAAAATGGCTTTTTTTGCACAAGCTTAATATGATCTTTAGGAAAAGAGCACAAGATGGGATGTAGAGGAGTAGCATTATGAGGGGGATAAGATATAGAATTTTAAAGCTTAGGAAATAGATTGTCTCGATTTGTACACAAATATGCTTCCACTAGATCATTTCCTCTTCATTTTTCATTAAAAACAAAAAACACTCATTACACTTTTTTATGTGACTGTCTGTTGTTTGTTGTGTATCCAAAGCACGAGCCGACGAAGAACACAAAACAACAAGAAGAAACACATATATAAAATTTTTGGAAGATTGATCAAGGGAATACATTGATGATCATATTAACATATTTGGGGGTTTTTGGGTTTGATGATGCGGGTTGGAGTCTAGAGCCCAGTAGAATAGTGTTGGGTTATTATTTAAATCAACGGTCATTCTTTGCTTTTTGGGTTGGTCGGTTTTCGTAGTCAAAAATCTAACAAATTATTTCGAAGAATTTTCTTTTGTGTATGTTTTAAATAAATAAATTTCGTTCTTTTTGTCCTTTTTAGTTCTTAATGCTTGATGAGCATATTAGATGTTGTATTGTACAAGTTGGATGTCGTTGTGGGGTTGGGGGGGGTAAATCGTCTTTTCATAAACGATAATGATAAACGGGAATCATGATTTAAGGGGTGTGTTTGGTTCATGGAATAGTAAAAAGGAAAAAAAACGGCCGGGGGAGGGAGGGATGGGGAATTTTTATAGTTTGATGTTGTGGTCCGTGATGGTTATATATTATATGTTGCTAGGATGCTCATATTTTTGATTAATAGCTTAGTATAGATTATTGCGGGCTTATTTTTTTTAAGCATTTATTGGCTTTATATTTTGGCTTTTGGCTTAACGACCTTGTTTGAGTGCAATCACAAGGGAGTGATTTTTGATTATTTTGTGTTATGGCGTATGTTTGTGGACTATTTTTAAGGCTTTTGGTAGTAACCAAATGCGATACGTAGCTTATTAACTTATCTTAAAGCTTATATACGTCTTTTTGGAGTTTATGGACTCACGGCCCAATAAGCCCATTTGAGCCGCGGCTTAATGGAGGGGCATATTGTGGTCCGGATTATTTATACATATAAGTATATACTTATATATGTAAATGGGACTTTGGTTTTGGACTTGGATCGTATTTTGGACTTATAAATGTCCTAAAGGACCCTTGTTGGGCCTTAAGGCCCAATAAGCGATATTTAGTAGTTATGAAAACTTTGTCGGGACTTTTGAAAGTGATATGTATATACGAAGTTGATATTGAATGATGTTTAGGAGGAAAAGTGTTGGTATGTGTTAAAGATTGAGATTTTGGAAGGAATTTTGTCTCGAAAATGTTCGAATTTGGTGAAAAAATTGTTGAAATCAAGGTTTTGAAACCTTTGGAAAATGTTTGTATAACAACGTACGTGTCATGTGAAAATTTCGTAAAAAGGTTTATACTTATAAAAATTTCTTAAAAACATATTTTTTGATTTTTAAATAATAAAATATTATTTAATTATTTTATTTTATTAATTTAATTAATGTCACTAAAGACGAAAAATATTTTTTTGCTCAGAAACTTCTCTAAAGTGTATATTATTTGTTAAAATGTTTCATTTTCCAACCGTTATAATGATTATTTTGAAGTTAGTGACTAAGGTTTTTTGTGGTACCGAATATGGACGTGTCGAGATATATAATTTTAAACTTATTTATTATATTAACTTATCTATTTACGCTATAATAGTATAAGTATGATTATCGAGGTATGAGATCTGGTATGATTGTGGATATTTAGTTGTCATACATCTCACCACTAAATTGTTTGGGTAATAAAATTGTACGAGCGTATAAACTGTATGCATCAAACGTGAAGTTTGTTTTGAATTGTATGATTAAAATTGAGACATTCAACTGGGACTAGGCCGTGTAGCGGTGGGGTCGTTGCTTTTGTTGTGTGATTGAGATTGGGTGCTTAAAGACTTGCTTGAGGTGAGTTCCTCGTAGCCCCACTTCTTACTGGTTTTTCGTTGGGGGGAAAAAAAAATGATACTCAATTGTGTTTTGAATATTTTGTTTGTTCTGTGCGAAATGTGGTTTTGTTTTTGGGACAAGTTATGTGCTTATGACTGCTATGTGAATATTATGTGATGCATGATTATTTGGATTGGATGGGTATGCCTACCCAGTATTTGTGATATTATTGGATCAGATGGGTAAGCCTACCCAGTATGTGTGTGATTATTTAGAGCGGATGGGTACGCCTACCCAGGTTTGTGTGTGGTCCTGCCCTAATTTTAGTGCTCTAACTGGTAGGCCCTTTAGGTGCGTAAAGTACATTTGGTTGTTGATTAGCGGTGATGTTAAGGTTGTTTGCATATATTCACTGTCATATAGTACTATTGTCCATTGTTTGAAATATTGGCACAGCTTTTGGGTTTAAGGTCAAACCTACGAGCTCACCCACATTATTGTTGACGTTTTCGAGTATCATTTTCAGATGAAGTGAAAAAAGAGTAGTTTGGTGATTGATAGTAGACTTAGAAGTATCCCGTGTGGAATTTCATTTGAAGTCTTGCTTGCTTATTGTTTGATTCTGGTTTTGGATGTTTTGGATTAAATTTGGATTATGGTCCCCTGTGTGGGCATATGATAATTGTAAGAGATTGTGGATGATTAGTTGCGGATTTGGGACATACTTGAGTTTGTTCATGGTTGATGGTCTTCATAGCACTTGGAGTTTATGCAATGTAGTTTTCTCTATTTTGTTCCTTGTGTTTATGAGTTGATCATTATGATTTGCATTCCTGCGTTTTAGCACCAGTGTCGGGGTGTGTGACAATTTTCAACAGTATTAATGAGTATTTTGAAGTGTCTAAGGTGTATCCGAATGAACTTATGTCGAGATATATTTTATAATTAATAATTATAAATTTTTATTATATTATCTTATCTATTTTGCTAAATAGTATAAGTATGTTTATCGGGAGAATGAGATTGATATGCTCTTATAATTTTTGAAGTTTGATCAAGAAAACATGAAGACATAAATATTTGGGTTTGATTCTAGTGTTTGGTTATTCATTAAAACAACGTTTGGGTTGTCCGGTTCGTGTCAAAATCTACAAATTTGAATATTTTCTTGTCGTGTGCGGGCGTCGTTGCATTTGCTTGTGTGATTGAGATTGGGTAGCTAAAGACTTGCTTGAGGTGGGTTCTCGTAGCTCTAATTTTTACTGGTTTTTCCGTTGGGGGAAAATGATACTCAAATGTGTTCTGAAATGTTTTGAATTTATCTGTGCGAAATGTGGTTTTGTTTTTAGGACAAGTTATGTGCTTATGACTGCTACGTAAATATTAATATTAAAGTAATGGCATGATTGTTTGGATCGGATGGGTACAGTAACGCCATACCCAGTGTTGTTTAGATTATTGGATCGGGCATTAAGGCTACCCTACCCAGTAATTTGTGTAATTTATATGGAGCAGATGGGATAACCTACCCAGGTTTGTGTGTAGGTCCTCCTAGCCCTAATATTTAGTGCTTGCCCAATGCGGGTAGGCCCTTTAGGTGCGTAAGTGGCCATATGGTTATTGATTAGCGGTGCTTATCTAAGGATGTTTGCATAATTCACTATCATATAGCACTATTGTCCATTGTTGAAATATTATGGCACAACTTTTTGGGTTAAAAGGTCAAACTAAACGAGCTCACCAACATTATTAGTTGTACGTTTTGAGTAGTATCATTTTACACGGTGAAGTAAAAGAAGTAGTTTGGAGATTACTATCAGACAAAGAGTATCCCACGTAAGGAAATTTTCAGTTATGAGTCTAGCTTGCTAATTGAGTTTGATTCCTAGTTTTGGACATGTTATGGATTAAGTTTTGAATTAAGGTCCCCAGTGCGGGCATATGACTAATAGTAAGAGAATGGTTGATTTTAGTTATGCGATTATGGGACATCACTAGAGTTTTGTACAAGAGGTTGATGGTAATTCCATAGCACTTAGATTATTATGCAATGTAGATTTCCTCTCTATTTTGTATCTTGTGTTATGATTGATCATTATGTTGCATTCCTGAGTTTCCGCCATTGTCGGGGTGTGACATTTAGAAAGCTAGACACACCTTTGACCCATTAACAAACTGTGACATCATAAATGTTACAGGTAAAACAATTATTTATAAGTAACTTCAAACAACTAAATGGTATTATTTTTACCCACAAAAGAACAAACGGCCCTGGCAGATAAGATCGCATGTTGTGCGGTTGCACCTCCCTTATTATACTTCTCCCTCACCCTTTTGATAAGATCATTAGAGTTCTCCCATAAATCAGATCGGGTATAACCAACATTGTAATAAATGGAAGCCCAACAATTGCTAGCCTCCATAGTAATACAAATGCCACAACATTTCCCTTACAAAATTTGCTTCATTCATCACGAACATCGGTACCTACATAGTTTAAAAATAAATTAAAAATTATAAACTCAACCACATGGACAAGATCTTTAATGGCTCATGTTACAAAGAACAAAGAGAATTCATGGATGCACTTGTTCACTGATGACGTCTTGAATGGCGAGGCAATCACTAAATTACTATTATGATATTTGCCAATATAAATAATTAAAAAATAGGTGAGACCAACCTTGTTTTCTTCTCGTTTGAAGCTTGGTTGCCTCGCTGTAAGCTCCTTCATGAACATTTTTTTGACAATTCTCCATCTTTACCCTTTATTAGGCCAGCTAAAATCGCGGCATGCTCCCTCACCTATGGCACGGCTCACAAAGAGACAAACTTCAGTACTGTTTATTTATACTAATCATTAGTTAACTGATACAAAAAGTAAGAAGAGAATAGAACTTGCCTCTACTTGGTTATCTGTAAGTAGCTTCTCAATCGTATTCTGTTTCTCATCGTTTGAGAGGGTGAATGTGTGGTGCCTGCTAGAACAACAATATTAAAAATATTTCAAAATGGATACATGATTACAAAACACAAATGAAATCAATGTAGTTAAGATCTAAAATCAATTATAAAACATTCTACTACGCAGCAGATTTATGAAACGAATTAACACAAAGAAAACCATTTTTGTAAAAATAAAACCATTTATGTAACTAAAAGAAAACCAACATCAAGATGATCATCAACATGTTTTTGATTTTTCACTTCCATTTCTTTCTACGTAATTTGACTTATGAAATTAATTAACACATTATATGGTTGTTTATATAGGCAAAATAGAACGCGTACATTCAATACTTTCCATCCGTGTACATTCAATACATTCTAAAGAAAGTAGCTATATACATTCTGTTAATATAAATTCCAGTCGTGTAGAAGTAAGACATTGCATTGTAATATTCTAGTCATATACATTTAATACTTTCCAGCCGTGTACATTCAATACTTTTTGTTAATATAAATTTCAGCCATGTACATTATAGAAGTCAAACATTGCATTGTAATGCTCAATACTTTCTGTTAGTAGAGAAAAGAAGTCGGCCTTGCATTGTAATGATTCAATTCTTTCAGTGAATAGATTCAAATTTTCAACATGTTGAAAATTCAAGAAAAGGTTGTATATACTTTATATGTAGTAGAGAAGTAGAGATTTAAACAATTCCCGCCAATATTTAATCTATAAAAGGCCATTATATTTTATAGCTAATCCTTGCTGAAACTTTTACAGCCATTTTCGTTTCCTAAATTAGGCTCCAGGCATTCAACTTTCAATTTGCCTAAAATAGATTTTCAACTTTTCAACTTTTCAACTTTGATGTTGAAAATTCAAGAAATGTATAAATCTCCTTTATAAGGAGTATAGATTAACCCCAAATCTTCACAAAATATTCTTATGTACTTAAAAATCAGATTTATTAAACTTCTAGAAGCAAACTATTTCTTAACATAAATAAGGAAAGATTCTCTAGATTTGGGAAGATTTAGAAAGATTGTTTCCACTTATGGTTAATCCTATTTTGTCTTACATAATTAATATAACCAGCTTATAATTAATCATGTGCTTACATAAAATTATTTGATTAGAAAGGTTTTGCAAAAACCTACAATTTCAAGTCATTTTACGTCAATAAACTCAAACTATGTACTTTGAGCTTTTACGCATTTACTTTTAATTTCAACCATTAAGTTAAATCGCGTAAACCAAAAATCAACAATTAACGTAAACCGGCATTAAACAAATAGAAGTTTAGGTCAAGCAAGTGTTATATAATTATTACGAATATAATTTATAACTTTTCGTATTTTATTTTTATATGTTACGTAAAATGTTTACGTTTTGCGTTTTGAACTTTCATGCATGCATGTAAATTATACCACCTTTCTACACTTAACCAAATATCCATAATTATACTCAATACCCAAAAGTTAGATAATTCTTACACACAAACCCAACCATGGCCAATTAT
>BQNB010141607.1:0-17247 GCA_026074375.1 Tanacetum coccineum
ACCGGATCAGTAGTACTTGCGTTAGAGAGAGAGAACACCATTTTAGAGTGAGAAACAGACTGGAGAGAGAGAGAGAGAGACAGATGGAGTGTTATTACATAATGGATTTAACACGCGTCAAAATGGGAAGAGTCGGGTAGAACCCAGGTCAATGACCGGTAGGGGTGCATTAAATGGGAGCCTCGGGGGAACAATCTCCCTCTTTAATATATAAGTATAATAATTAGGGTTGTTACTGATACATTATGAGACTGTTTGTGTACAAGATATAATATGACTATGATCTTAAAATGAGACACAAGCATTTTGAGCTTGTTTGGGAAAGTTTATGGGGGCTTATATAAGCCGTAAAGTTTCAAAATAAGTCATAAAAAGTGAGCTTACAAAACATAAGCCCAAAACCAAATAAGTCATAAAACCGCTTTATAAGGAGAAACAAACACCCCCTATAAGAAGGGAAAATGACCAAAATACATCTTTTTGAAAAAAAAATTCATCAAAAAACCAATTTTCGGGTAAAATGCCTTCTTTTTTTCGCAATACCTTGTGAAATTTAAGTGTTATACTCCCCGGGTTTTAAACATCTTGCAAAGGGGTTCGCAAGGTCTTACGAAAAAAAATATGGGTATTTTGGCTTGAAAATTGTGATTTGGTTAAAAAGGGTTCCGAAAAGGGGTATTGTTGTCATTTATAAGAACACTTTGTTTATTGAGTGTCAAGATGTTAAAAATGGTAAACATATAATGTAGGCTTATGTAGCCGGCTTATTGCTTATTTGGTTTTTGGCTTATGTAATGTTTCATAAGCTCACTTTTTTTTATGCTTATCTTGAAACTTTTTGCCTTATATAAGTTCATTACCCAGAACCAAATAAACCCTAAGCCGGCTATATAGGCCGAAAAAAACAAATAAGCCTTAAGCCGGCTATATAGGCCAAAAGAAACACCTTATACGAGACCGATTATCATTTATTTCAAATAACTTTTTGCCTTTTCAAACCAGCTAATATGCCTTTCAAACACTAACAAAAAATGCTTATTAGCTATATTAGGATGATTAGACTTTTATATAAAAGTTACCCAAGCACCCCCTTTGTAAGCTTATTAGGTGGCTTATTAGCGTATTGCATTTTGTAGATGCTAAAAAAAACTTCTCAAGTGCTTCCATAGGGCTCAAGTATATGTAATGCTGTTTTAGAACGTGAATGTTTTTGTTTTGAAAAGCTATTGATTTCTATATGTTTGCCAAAACACCTTGGAAGATGATGAATAATCTCATAAACCAGTTTGTCATAATGTATATTAGAAAACAGAATAAGCATTGGTGGTCTCATTTGGTCATTCATCGTATTACGTTGTCAAAACTGATATATCATGACTTGTCTAGTTGTCTCTTCTGTAGTAATCAAATGAATATATCTTAGGCAACTATTAGTATTACATCAGGTACTGCTAATTTCAACATCATTTGGTTTTGCGCATAGTGAGTGTAAATAGGGTTGTGCTCGAGTTTTTGGGGGATGTAGGAGAAAATCAATAACAAGGCCTTCAAAACCTAATGTTATCTAAAAAGTGTCGCCTTTTTATATGATATAATGCAAATTAGGTATTTAAATGTTCGATGTATTGCCCATTTAACATATTTCCTCACCTATTCCCTTTTTTCTTCGAGAAAAATATGTGACTATGTGTACACGTGTATATAATTGCTAATGAAGGTCCTAATTAAACTGAATGGATCTTTGCAGCCTATAAAGGATGATAGCCAAGATGTATAAATACAAATGACTATGTAGAAACAATGACTATGAATACTATGTGTTAATGCGGAATCTTAACACAGGTACTAAGAAGAACAATGAACAACTGAATAACAACTTTATTAATGTGTTCTTGAGGATTACAGATTGCTAACTATGATATTGTATATGATTTGCTAAGCTTGTGTATTCGTCTGTAATCATCTATATGTAACTATGCCAAAGGTGATCCTTTTATATACTAAGGATAACCCTAAAAGGCTTACATATCTTTTTCTAAAATATCTCATAAATATCTTTTAAATATCTTCTCAACGGTACTAACTAACTTTCTACTAATGGTACTAACTAACTAACAGTACTTAATACTTTGTACTGTCGGTACTAAGTATAACTGTCAGTACTAACTATTTGTACTGTCGGTACTAAGTTAAGAAAACATTAATCCTAACACGTCTCTAAGTGTGTCTTTAGTGAGATCAAACCATTGCTCATCTAGCTGACAGCTGTAACTCCCGGTTTTATTGTCATATCGAACAATGTCCCAAAACTGCCGAATATAGATTGATGGAATTGTCGAGGAAGCAGTGAAAGCTTTGAAGAAGTTGGTGTGCTTCAGAATGTCCACCGCAATCTTGTAGATTGGATTACTTTGCGACCTTTCAACATCCAAATAGCAGTTTCTTTTTCCTATAGGCACCCATCTGATGCGAGGCAGGATTTGATCATCAGTACGAACAGGTGCTTGTTCAGCAGGAGCATTAACATTAACATCAGCCATTGTATCTGCACAGTCACATTCACATAAAGACGTGCATACAGAAAGGAGATATTAGATGTGAGAAAATGCTCAGGAGTGAATCAGTTATGGACTAAATCTAAGAAAAGGACACTTAGATCAAATGAAAAGTGGTGATCAACAGATTTGGTCAACTCTTGAGTCAACGGACGTTAACTCATGGAAGAGAAGACAAAACGCGATTACCAAACCACAGTAACCAAATCGCAATGGGTGAGCAATACTAGACAAAATGCCTCGTTAAGACACACTAGCCAAGCAAAACGCATCCCATCAAAACGCAATGAATATGTTATTAAGAATAATCAAAACGCAATTTATTCAAAACGCACAAGACAAGTCGCAACAAGCAAAACGCAAACCAACAAAAACGCAATGAATATTCTATTTAAAATAATCAAGACGCAGTCAATTAAAATACAATGAATATTTTATACAGAATAATCAAAACGCAGTCTAGCCAAAACGCAACAGGCAAAACGCAATTAGACAAAACGCAGGAATCTTTTATTCAAATATAATCAAAACGCAACATTTTTGAAAAAATTTGAAAAGGTGGGTCCTACATTTATACTAATGAGGGTCTTTAACAAAAAAACGCAATTGATTGCGTTTGGTCCTGCATTGCACAATATTATAATCAAAACGAAATACATAGCAAAACGCAATCATCACAAACTAGGCAAAACGCAAACAAGAATCTTCCACAAAACGCAACTAAGAACAACTACCAAAACGCAATCAAGAACACTCAACTTCGCAGATTCAAACTTACTACTATAGGCCTCCAAGGCTTAACTAGATCGTAATACACGATCTATGCTACTTACAGACTACTTTAACAACAACAGGCATCCATTACAAACATCATATTATCATGTTTTTGACTTAAAAGACACATAATATGCGAAAATCATAAGGGCCCTAAAATAGCTATTGGGGATTCAACTAAGACATCATAGAGGCATCATGTGTGATGTTTAAGGCTAACCCAGCAATCAAAACTCAAAAGGAAACACTAACCAAGAAATGGATGATGAATAAGCACGAGAATCTACACAACGAGAGATTTAATGAGTTTTAAGGCAAGATGTTATAGATACGGCATATTTAGATGATAAAAAAAACAAAACAAGCCTTACCAAAACACGAAATCATACAAAAGATCAAAAGACAAGCAAATCACAAGAGTTGAGTTTTGAGATGAGAGAAAAATTAAGAAAAGAGTTTGACAATTTTTTTTGAGGTTTTGACCGAGTCAAATCGCAAAGGGGTTTATATACATAGGTCAAACTTTCAGAAAATAGCAGATTTGGTCCCTCATTTTCTACATACTTCTCATCTAAGGTTTAATAGTTACTAAGGGATTAATTAAATTGCATAAATGGCACAATTGGTCCTCTATGTATTATAAGTTTAGTAAACAACTAGCAATTAGCACATAAAAACCCTATTACGGCACATAAATGACAACTTTGGCTTTTTGAGTTAACATACATTTAAGTCCCCCTCAAAAAGTAACCCCGTTAGATACAAAACCTTTCTCAATTATTTATACGATGTATAAAATGCCCGTTAGCTGTCATAAATTTTGAAAAATACTCTCCCCCTCAATCAGTGACCCATTTTCTATTGAAAGAGCTGTAGTCGTTGATTGGGTAGCAAATTTATGAAAACATAAGTCTGATTGATTTTCCAACAACAGTATACCACCATGTGAAATCTAAATAATTTTCTGAAGAATCATAGACGGAAAATTATGTGGATAGATAGAAGACTTCTCTTCAGTATCAGGAAATAATGCACTGAAGCGTACATTAGATCGAGGTTGCATGGATATAAAGTAACCCATGCCTGGGAGAACTGAATCACCCGTTGTTAGGAATAGCCGTCTTTTTGGCGACATGCTTTCCTTAATTTGAAAAGCGGGTTGCAGTCTGAAATAACTACAAGCCATTAAGACATGTCCATTAAGAACATGTTTTGCGAAAAGTCTTGAACTCCGTTCGAGCTTCAATTAAAGACCCGTGTCATTATTGAATGCAATTCTAGGACCGTAACTGTATCCATAAATGGAAGACATGTCTTGAAAAACTGTTTTGGGTATTTTTCTATTGCGCGATTTTTTATGGTTTCCTTTATAGGTTTTTATTTTTGTAGTTTTCCTTTTTTAAGAATTTGATATATATATATATATATTAACACATATATAATATATATATATATATATACTATACTATATAAATATATATATATCTAACCCTATCTTATACATATTTACACATAGATATTAGGAGGACCATCCCTTTTACTCCCTTCTCCTTCCTGCAAGACTTTAAGAGTTTCCAGAGACATTCTCTTCTCCACCAAGTCGTCGGGATAGGAATTCGAACCGCTCTCTTGTAATGCTTTGGTGCGAATATACCGCGGCTGATAATCTATCTCACGAATACAATTCAACCCAACCCTTTCTCAACTTGCGCTCTCAAATGAAATGGTGTCGAATCGTCATGTACTTGGACTGGAGTGCTGTAACATTATTGCAGCAGTGGCAATGGCACGCGATTGTCACAATTACCAGGATCTTATTTGAAGAAAAAGTCGTAGTCCTTGTAAGTTGTGATCCTCCAACTAAATCTGAGCACACAATCAGACAATGGCATTGTAGTCAGCCTCTAATTCATTGAGATTGCAGTACAGCTCTGTTTCTTGAGACCAGCTGACGATTATCTCCAAGTGAACTGAGCACTTCCTTACGTACTTCTTCGTGTGTCTTGACAACCTGCATGGTCCGCATCTGCATAGGCCATTAGTGCCATAGCAGTGTCTTTCGGATACCAAAGACCCCAATTAATGGTTCCTCTGAGATACCAAAAGAACCGCTTAAGTGCTTCAAGGTGCTTTTTGGTAGGCGAAGCCTAATACCTAGCACACATGCATACAGCGAATACAAGGTCGGGTCTGCTGGCAGTGAGATACATTAGGGAGCCGACCATACTACGAAATCGAGTTTGGTCAACTGGAGTCCCTAAGGGGTCCTCATCCAGTTTAAGTCGATCCACTATGGGTGTATCAACAGGGTCACACGAATCCATCCTAAATTTCTTTAATATTTCTAGAGCAAATTTTGATTGATTATTAAAAATGCCTTTGGGATTTTGAGAAACTTGTAAACCTAAGAAAAATGACATTTGTTCCATCATTGACATTTAAAATTTGGAACTCATCTCATTGGAAAATATGTCACACGCTTTTACGCGGTCTTCGAGGCCAATAGATATCACAACTACATATATTTAAACAAGAAGAATATGTTTGCGTGTTTTTCGAGTGAATAATGTTGGATCAACTACACCCTTGGAAAATTTGTTGTCCAGAAGAAATCGTGACAAGGTATCATATCACGCCCGAGGGGCTTGCTTTAAACCATACAACGCTTTCTTCAGACGATAAACATGTGTCGGATAATCTGGATCAACGAATCCCTCTAGTTGACTAACAAAGACTTCTTCCTTCAACTCGCCATTAAGGAATGTTGTCTTGACATCCATCTGATAGATGGTCATGTCTTTACTGGCGCGCATTGGCGAATGAAATTCGAATCATCTCGATACGTTGTAACCGGTGCAACAAATTGATTCCTCGAAGTCAATACCACCCCTTCCATCTTGTCGATATCCCTTGGCCACCAACCGAGCCTTGTTTTTCAGAACATCACCGTACTCATCAAGTTTTATACTTCTATGGAGATCACTTGAGAGCGAAATAAGCAGACCAATCTGGTTGAGGTACTAATTCCCATACTTAAAGTCGATCAAGATTCGGGAATCTCATCTGCAGGCTTAAAACCAGCAATCTTTTAGTTATTGCCGATTGCGCAAAGCTTCTTCTCGTTCGACTTTGACCAAGACAGAGTTATACAAGCACCCACCAGGCATCGGTTTCTAGTTGTTTTCTAGTGATCCAGTCAGAGGGATTGCATAATAATTATTCCCCCCACGTGTGATCTTTGCTCCATTCTTCTCCGAGCATGATGAAGTGTTTGAGAGACATAATAGGAGATTCGGAATGAACTAACGATCCCCGGAGGATGATGACTTCAGACCTAGGTTTATAGAGCAAACACGTTTATGAAGTTATTCATTGTCAATAGGAGCAAAAGGATTATCTTCCATGAGAGGAGATTCAGCGCAACGCCTTGATGTAAACTTGGATTTTGTAATGCCGAAATGATGGTGAATGACTTGGACAGACAGTTGGCCTCTTGATCAATGGTAGTAAGAACATGAAGAACGTACCGTTGATTTGACTTGACTGGAACTTGAACTGCTGGAGCAGGAGAAACCAGTCTTTCAACACGAGTAGGTTCCAGGTATTCATCGAACATTGGTTGGAATAAAATCTCCAGATCTTTATTTGTGGGGGGTACATAAGGAGCTGCAAGAACCGGATTAGGTACGAGCCCTGAACTTATCTGTCCAGGCATTAGAAAATTAGGAGCGGGTCCTTTACTGAGTTGCACAGGAGCCATTTGCTCAGTCAGCTCATCGAATTGCACATGAATAGTTTCCATAATACGTCGGGTTCTTTTGTTGTAGATTCTATACCCTTTCCTGCTAGGTGCATAACTAACGAATATTCCAATATCAGCTGTTGGTTGTAACTTTCCAAGATCTTCGCTGTCATTTGTAGGGTAACAAAGAGCACCAAAGACTCTGAAAAAGGTAAAATCAGGCTTCTTGTCATGCACCAGCTCATATGGGGTTTTGTAGTGACGAGTGTGAATAATGGATCGGTTTTGGGTGTAACACGCAGTGGCCACTGCTTCTGCCCATAGAAACATCAGGGCCCTGTAAAAGATCAGCATTGTCCTGGCAGCCTCAACAAGTGTATGATTCTGTCTTTTGACGACACCGTTCTGCTGTGGAGTCCTTGGAACTGTCTTTTGATGAAAAATGCCGACGCGTTCATAATAATCAGTCAAATCTTTATTGACAAATTCGGTGCCATTATCGGTACGGATGTTTCTGACAGTTTTGTTAAGACCGACTTTTATTTGCTTCAGAAATTTAATGACAACCTCTAGGGTCTCATCTTTCAATCTCAAAAACTTAACCCAAGTAAACCGCAAATAATCATCAACAATAACTAAGATGTATTTCTTCCCATTAATTGTTTGAACTTGCATGGGTCTACATAGATCCATATGAAGGGTATTAAGAACTTCCAAGTTGGTGTTTTTAGTTTTGGGTTTGTGGGTATGTTTTTTGCTCTTTCCTAGTTGACATGCAGAGCAGAGATGATCTTTCTCAAACTTCAATCTAGGTAAGCCTCGAACTAAATCTTTTCTTGTAAGGTCATTGATGGTACCGAAGTTCAAGTGGTTTAAACGCTGATGTCACAACCATGATTTGTTCTTGGAGGCTTTGGACAACAAGCAAATTGGGGAGGACCTCAACATGTATTCAATCGAGATAGTGTACAAATTAGAACCACGAGAACCTTTAATAAATTCAACACCATCCGTATCTCGAACGTAGCAAGAATCTTCCTGAAGGCAACTTCTAGATCCGAGTCACAAAATTGACCGACAGAAAACAGATTGTGTCCCAGTCCTTCCACATAGTATACTCTAGAGATCACACTTTCACTAATAACATAGTCTCCATAACCCATGATAGCACCAAAGAAAAATGGTTATTCCCGAAATCTAACACGTCCCGATGAACTTTTTCATAAATTATGGTGCTGCGAGCGATCCCCTGTCATATGTTTTGAACAGCCTGAGTCCAAATACCAAAGGACGATCTGTACGACCTGGCATTTGAAAATAGACGAAGATGGAGAGTTTGGAAAGTTGGATCCCCAATTGTGGTTGGGTTCCCTTAGGTTAGCATAAGCAATCGCTGACACTTTGTTAGGTTTAGTGAGCCTAGTTAAAGGGCATTGTTCTCCTAACATGAATGTTCTTCCTGTGGGCATCCATTGATAACCTACAGTGGTAAGTATGTTGCCTGTTGGTTTCCATACTTGCTTAGGTTTCCAAACTTGCTTAACTTTACGCACAACATTTTTAACAGAGGGGGATGCATTCACAGAGTGCAAATAATTAACCACACACATATCATGATTTGCGAAAATAAACATTTGTTACATGTTTGGCACACAGAATGAGAATTCGAATTAATTACAGTACGCTTAGAGCTAATACTAGAATCAACACGATTCGTGGTTTTCAGACTGGATCTAATTGTCCTAAGGTGGTCTTCTACTTTCTTCAAGCTGTCACTTTTAGCTGGCGGGATCCTATGTTTCTTGAGTATGCTCCTAGGCTGAGATCCGCTAGCGTCAGTGCAACTGTTTACTCCTGTAGAAGGAGGCACAGGGACATCAGTCTTCTGACAGTTCAGTTGCTCTACAGGTTTGTGTGTGTTACTTTTTGACATTGCACATTGTTCCTCAAAAGTGACTTGTTGTTTCTTAGGTAAAGAGGTAGAAGCATGCTTGTTATCTCGTGTATTTAAGGCTTTTGGACAAGTACCAATCACATATTCTAACAATTCCTGAGAGTGTTTGGTGTAACGGCAAGCTAATGCAAGTGAGCTATCTAATGGTCGTTCAGCCTTAGCTTTCTCTACTATTTCACGAAGGGTTTCTACACTTTCCTTAAGGTGTTTGAGATAAACTAGATGCACTTCCCTATTGTTCCTATTGCGAGGGGGAATCGGTTCAACATCTATAACATACTTTCCTGGTGCAGGAACTTTTGGTTTTATTTGATCCTTATTGACACATGACAGCTTATTCTGTATTTGGACCTTTAGACTCTCATTTTCAGTTAATAAGGCAGTTGTTTGTTCTAGATGCTTAGCACGCGTAATCTTGATAGAATCATACAATTCCTTGTAATGCTGCTTAATCTTTCCATTTTCTGCCCCAAAAAGGTCATTTTATTCTTGAAGAACATTGATTTTTTCAGTTAATTTAGTGATCTGAAAGTCTAAGGTCCTGAAATGAAGTGTACGGTCTGCTTTACTACGAGTTTTATTCAATTGAGAAATTTAAATTCTTAATTTTTTGATGGCGTTGTCTTTTCCTTGAATTGAGGCTTTCATCTTTTCGATTACAAAAACTATGTCAAAATCAGGAACATCTCGAGTGGGTAGAGATGTGTCGTTTCTAAAACTTTCTTTAAGATTTTGATATTTTAACTGCATATTTAAATGATTTACCTCAAGATTGGAAAACCGTTTTATTAACTCATCATGATTATCCTTTTGAATCTTATCACGTAAATTAGAAAGCTCAATTACAAGTTCCAGACAACGTGCTTTAAGACTGGTGTGGGCATCGTGCATTTCAGTAAAACTAGATACATTAAGCTCAGAATTCGTTGCAACATGAAAAACATCTTTGAACAAGCACTCAGCAATTAAATTATCATTTGCAATAAGAAGATTTTTTCGCTCAATCTCATCATGTTTCCTATCTATAACGTGTTGGTTAACCTCAGCTTCTAACTCTTCAAAAATTTCTTTCATTTCTTTAACTTCTTTTGTTAGAGCCTTTTGAATGCCCTCAAAATGTTCTTTAAGTGTTTTGAAAAATGGAATGACCTCGGTGAGATAACATGCCTTGGTTTGTTCAAAACCCCTTTCCCCTTCAGTGAGCCTCGTTGGTGTAATTCTCTTGTTACAGGTTTTTTCAAAGTCCAAAAAGAGTTGTATTAGTGCAAAAATGTTAATTTTTACTTGACTCTTTGTTGGAAGCACCCTTGGGACAAGCGTTGCAGGTGTATTTGGCGGATACACTGTCAACTCTTTCATTTTGTCATGCATTTTTCTCCTAGTGATTTTAGCTATCTCTAGGGTATCCTCTGTGTTGTGCACTATAGCCGGGACATGATTATTTTTGACAATTTCATAGCCATTATATAGAGCAGGCCGAACTTGCTTTGCACGGGTGAGGCATAAGGGGTTCTTGTAACCAATAGCTACCTTATTCAGTTAATTATAATAGGGCTTTGGTTTACACAACATGTGAACTGTTTAAAGAGACTGGTCTTGTTTGTATAATCTATCCTTGACCTTTTCTTTTAAAGCTTTCATGTCCAAAAATTCTTCAAGGTATTTGTTTTCTTTCTGTTTAAAATCTTTTTTCAAAGACGTAACTTCTTCTACCATTGACTTGTTATGGTTGGTGGGTGAAGCAAGTTGCAATTTTACAGAATGAAGTTCCTTTTCAAACTTTCTTCCTTAATGTTACGGTCAGTGATAACTATTCTTAATTGTTCATCAAGCTTTTGTTCTCTTTCCGTTAATTCAAACCTGGCCAGTCTTTCATACAGTTCAACTTGTTCCTTATAAGTTTCAAGTTTAGCAGTTATTATATTATCAACTACTATGTTCCGTGTTGTTTTAGAGACAGAATGGGCATGAGGTTCACACATATCATTATATATCATCATGTATGCATCATTTGTAACAGAAGATACATTGCTTTGTACAACTGGCACTGCGTTGTCCTTTACATACTGATCATACAGAATCATATTACTATTACTCGTATAATCGGCATGTGAGTCAACAACGTAGTTTGGTTGTACATCGTCATGCATCTCGTGTTCTTCATGATGTTCACAAACAGCATCCTGATAGTGATCATGGTCGTGTACCTCAGATAGAATGTCCGAATCATACGACGGACCGGCTTCATCATAAACAGGATCTGCAGATGATAGATTAGCCATGAACATAGTTTGTGCTGTAGGTGCCTCATCAACATCAGAATCAAAAGCATCACAGTCATCAGCTTGAAACACATTATCCATATTGAGTGCTAAATCCTGAACAGGTTGCTCATCCACATCTTCATCAACAGCGTTGTCTTGTCCACCTACAAGAAATAGTAACTGTTCTTCATCCAATGCCACTCCATTCTCCTGAGCTTGCATCAGTAACATCTTGTCTTTGAAGTATTCGGAGTTCTGTGGTCGCTTGGGCTGAGTGCAGTTCCTTGCTATGTGGCCTATACCGTTGCAGTTGTAGCACTTAACCTGCCTTGCTTGACCTAGATTAGCATTCCCGACTCTGTTCAAAAGCTCCCCATATCCAGTCGTACCCTGCACCCCTTGCATTGTAACACCCTGTCCTGCTATTGTCTACCTGAACATTCGAACCACAACCTTGTCGTCTTGAACTGTGGCCTGGTTTCAAAGATTTGATGAAGTTCTGAGTTGATTGTTTATTTGAGGAAGGTATGTTTTGTATGATTAGGTGAGAAGGGCAAGTGTGTTGGTTAAATTCTTAATTAAGTTGTCTGTTGGAGAGAGTCCCGAATCAAGTTGAGAGTTATAAGTAAAGTGTGGTGGAACATATGTGGATGATGGATTTGTGGATGATTGTGAATTGTACTGCTGAGGTGCCACATTGGAATTCAAGGCGAGAGGATCAACTGTGTGTTGAGTGAATCAGTCTAAGATTATTTTGTTCTCATTGGCATGTGCCTCGTGTTACTTTAGACAAGCATACAGTTGATCATAGTTGGATTCCCTCAAGCCTCTGTTGAGTTTCACTGCTGTTACAAATCTACCCCATTCCGGCAACATGTTGTTAACAAACTTAGAATTCAACTGCATTCGGGACATGGTCATCTTGATGTTACTCATGTTGTTGATGAGTTTGGCAAACCGAACATAGTAATCATGAATAGTCTCTCCTTTGTGCTGACGAAAGTGTTCGAAGTCATCATACAGCATGTGATTCACGAGTCATCTCTTTTATTCTGAACCTTCCAGGAGCATCTTCACATTGTTCCCATATGTCCTTTGCAATAGTGTAATGATTGATAAGAGAGTAGATATCTTTTGGCAACCCTTGAAGTAGGATGTTTGTTGCCCACATGTCGCATTGAGTACCTATCCAAGAATCTTCCAGGTGACAATGCAGAATAGACTTCCCCCGAGGTCCGTTCGGACCTAGGGCACCTTTAGTTCCTTCATCAAGATGTTTCCTGAAACATCCTCAATTTGAAATGGTCCTTCAAACACCAATTGACTTCAGAATGTTCACACATCCTTTACCTCGACAATAACAGTCGAAACGTGTTGCCATGAATTGCAAAGTCAGTTCTAACAAGCATAGGGTGTTACGGTTATCAGAACGGCACATTGATGTCTTCCCCAAAAGATTAGCCATCATAATTGATTGTGAAATGATTTAAGTTGATCGAACAATGATTAGTGATTGTATGTTAAAAGTGACGACTGTTTGTTAGATTAGGTGATATGTTGTTTAATTATGATTTGGTTTGGTTGAAATGAGTTAAGCAAATCTCAATGAAGATCCTTAGACAAATCTTAATTTGTTGGAGACAAAACGCAGTGAAGAAGAAATTTTGCCAGAGGTTCTTTCTACCAAAACGTAATGAAGGTCTTCAAAAGTAGACAAAACATAGGAAGTCTTGAGAAAAAACGCAATCAAGTCTTGAGACAAAACGCAAGAATTCCTTGATACAAAAACGCAAATCAAGTCTTGAGACAAAACGCAATCAAGTTTTGAAATGGTCAGAGTCTCTCCTAGGCAAAACGCAAGAGAGGTCTTCAATTAGTCAAAACGCACAACCAAAACGCAACCTTTGATACACCAAAACGCAGGAAGCAAAATCCAGGAGACAAAACGCATCTCCTAATAAGACAAAACGCAGTACAGTTGTCCTTTACCAAACGACAAACGAGTGTAACTTTCTCTGACAAGAACGCAAGAGACAAATCGCAACCAAGAATATGTCAGAGAGACCCAAACGCAGTCAAGAAAATACAACCTTGTTCATCTAAATATATCTAAAAATCACCCTTTTGAATTTTTTTGCTGGTTCTCTTTTGCACAACTTGATCCAGAGAGGCTATAACAACTATAAAAAACACTAACATTAACATCACAAACGTGAGAATCAAAGAGTGTCAAAATAAGAACCATAAACCTTCAAAAACCAAACTTTTGATCTAAACTAACCAAGAAAACGCACACACAATCTAGCTAATCATCCCATGTGCTCTGATACCAATTGTAGGATATTGGATATCATAACACAATCAATGATCTAGGGGTTGGCCTACTTTGTAGAGAGAGAAAGTGAGTTCTAGTGAGAGAAACTACACCTTATATGTGTATATTATGAAATGATCAACCAACCCCTTCCCATGGCTAGAAAGGGGTATATATACATGAGTTTTATGCCCCTAAATGGGCTATAAAGTGGGCTAACATATGGGTAAAGACCCGGCCCAACATTATAAGTCATACGGTAATTAAACGGTTACTATTAAGGCTACGAGCTAACTTATGCTAGACATCACACTGGGTGACCGAGTCTTTTACATGGATTTTCATAATCCTAACACACCAACTCACGTTGCACCTCCACCTAAACTTTATTTTGTCATTCCGATAAAACAAGAACCTCAAGAACTTCCTCCACTACAGATGTCACCAAATAACCCTTATGTGATAACGATGGAAAATTGGCCACCAGGCCCTTCAAATCAATATCCACGACCACGTGTCTCATGACCACCTCTTGAATTTCTAAATCTGCCACCCGGATTTGAACCACTACCATCAACTCAACCATTGTTTGTTAACATTAACATCAATACACCTCACCTCCACAACAATGCACCTCTACTTGAAAACATTCAGCATCTACCAAATCTTAGAAATCAAGATTTTCCCAATCCTTCAAACAACTTGGATTTTGTTCATCCAAATGACATGCCTCACCTCCACAACATGTTTTGTTAATGTTGTAGCACCACAAGGCATGAGATCCAAATGCTCCGAAACCGTGTCAACTACATGTCACTTAGCATTCGTCAAGACAAGACTTGCAAGGATTGCCTCTACAACACTTTTTGCTTCAACAAAAAAGGGGAGAAGAGAAGTAAACTCATCTACTAAATACTTATTAATTAACTTTTAAATACACATGAGTTTATATTTTGTCATCATCAAAAAGCGGGAGATTGTTAATACAAATATTCGCGTAAAAAGGATATTTATATTTAATGATCTTCATGTTTTGATAATAACAAATATAATGTCATACTACGTAAAAGTTTACGTAAATAATTTATTTAGTCGAAAGTTTACTTAACGACGACAAATCACTTAAGGTATGAATTTGGCATTATTAAACATAGTTAATGATCAAAGAAAAATATTATCATTTGCATAAACCTTTTCTAATCAAATGATTTAAGTTAACACATGACTAAGTATAAGCTAGTTATATTAATCATGTAAGACAAAATAAGATTAACCATAAGTGGAAACAATCTTTTCGAATCTTTCCAAATCTTCCCAAATCTAGAAGATCTTTCCTTATTGGTGATAAGAAATATTTTGTTCTAGAATAATCTAATAAACTAGTTTTATTAAGCACAAAACAATATTTTGTATAGATTTAGGGTTACTCACAAAATGACAAAGGCTGTCCCAGCTCCCCAAACGGATCCACCAAATACACAGGATGGATCCAACTACGGTGGATCCGTGGGTCGCAGCGTACAGTTGTCTGGGCCAACATTTGAATTTTAAAGTGTTGCCTATATATAGAAACCTTAAGTCTTCATTTGAAGACAACTCTTGAAAAATATTTTTTAGACATATCTTTTATCTTTTTCATATTCTTTGATCATTATACTTATACATAATCCATTACAAGTGATCAACTCATTCCACTCTTTAGTGAAGAACACTTACGAAGATGTCATGCTTCAAGTGTTAATAGTTTAGTTGTGTCATCACGATTGTGATAATCATTCATCTTGTATATCTTATGTTGTGTGTTGTATATATCATATGTGTATGATAGGTTAGATTGGTATTTATCTCGAAGTAGAACTCGGTATTTAGCTTTGTACCAGAAAAAGTGTAAGCGACGTGTACGGTTTTCTTTGCCTAAAAGGAGCTTGTTGACATAGTGAAGATAACTCTCAAGTTGGGTACTTGGGGAGTGGAGTATGACGAAGAGGAGCTTCGTAGCCGAACCACTATAAATCATTGTGTCATCGGTTAGATCTTTCTTATATTTACTAGTTCATACTTCGTAGATTACTTATTTACTTATTGCATCGCTAACACATACACTTGTGTATATCTCTTGAGTTCCACATAAGTTGACAATCTAAGTTTTAATTTAAAACGGTAATATTCAACCCCCCTTCTAGTTTCCACAAAGATAACGTCTAGGTTAGTTAATACGCCGTATCCATGGGCTTAGATACGTCGTATCGACATCCTGGGAAGACAGACTCGAAAAAAATTGGAATTACATTCTGGGTTGTCTCTCGGTAAGCACTTTTGTTTATAAAATAGTCTTTAAGTTAGACTTCCTTCATATTTGGTCCATCCTTATAAAACAACTTGGGGTCGAAGGGGATGCCAAATGGAACATATAAATTTTTAAAATTCGTTAGCACACCCTCCTTTAAAAATTTCTAAATCATGATATTAATACTTAATTCGTTGATAACAGTTTCAGTTGCGAAATTTTTTATAATAGTATCATGACTTGTTTCCCAAATCATATTTGACACATTTGCATAGGTATTAATATCGGTATTTATTCCATTATGTAATGTGTTAGTCCCTTTGAGTTAGCGACCAGAACTATATTAGTTAAGATAAACTAACTCATGGCTTATAGTAATGTATAGAAAATCAATTTTGACAAGTAATAAAGATAGAATAGTAAAGAACACAAATCTAATTTTCAACGTTTAATTCTTTATGTTTATTAAGAATTATACCCCATTGTATGCGAAACTACAATGAGGATTGCATAACAATGTGTGTGTGTGATTTCCTCACTAACAACTTTGCATAAACCTAAAGTGTTATGTATGGCTGACTACTATGCTAACCAACTGAGCTTGCTTAGGGACTTAGTAGGTATTAGAAGAGTAGTGTTTATGAAAGATACAACTTTGAATGCACAAACTTGACCTACTCCTTTACAAGACGTTTTCTATATATACTACTTAGGTAGGGTCATACCTACATGGGTGATAAGTGCGTGTCCCAATGCTGATTGGCTAGTCATGTTGTACAGCTTTGTCTCTATTACAATTCTTTTCTAAGTATGGGACAAACACACATTCTAAGGTCAGTGATGACACTGACCTTGTCTTTATACCCCATTCAGGATAGTTTGACTTCAGGTAGATAGGAGCTTGGACTTATCCATTTCAAACTATCCTGCCTATTCTTCTTGCTCTTGTCTTTAGGGTCTTCTACTTGCTGGAAATCGTATGGGGTTTAGTGAGTTTGTTGTTGGTTTATGCTTATGTCATATGGTTATTTATACAACTAGGAATACGCGAGCTTATGAGGGTCACACGCGTATACACTTAGAGATCACTCTATTAGTATATGTATAATAATATAAACGTATATTTGGTATACATGTATTTAATACTCAATTAGTTATACTCAATTAGTGTATATAATAATACAAATGTATATTTATTATATATATTAATATTCCAACGATAGAATACTAACGGTCGTTAATTAGTTCATTTACGAATAATTAACTATGCTAATACAAATAATGCTTAAAAACGTTATTTATATTTTTTGACTCCTCTACGTTTTGAAGATGACAAAATATAAAAACATTCACGACA
>BQNB010141608.1:0-17247 GCA_026074375.1 Tanacetum coccineum
GTTTTAGAATAGCTTTTTCTAGCTTATTTTTAAGTTTTGTCAAAAAGTTCATTTATTAAAGTTTCTTAGTTTTGCTTATTTGATAGCTTTTTCAAAAAGAAAAATAAAAAAAAGTTTTCAAAAAGGAAGTCACAGGGTTCGAACCTGTGACCTTCCCTTCACACAGACAACACCTTAACCAACTGCGCCCTTGGGTCTTTTTCGTTTATCATTCCTTTCATTAAACATTTAACCACACTTTATTTCTAGCTTATTTTAATTTTCACAGCTTATTGGAATAAGCTGTGAATCCTATTTTTCTTCCTAAACCTTTGTTATTAAATCTTGTATTTTTCATAATTTTTTTCAGAATTTTTAGTTTTCATTTAATATTTTTAATTGAATTTTTAGTTTAAAAAGCTTTAAAATTAGTTTTAAAAATAATAAAAATACAAAAAAATATTTTCTGTCTTTTAAAAATTAGTTTAAGTCATTTAGGTTTAAGAAATTTGCATTTTGAGTTTTTAGAGTCTTATTTCGTCTTATTTGGTTAATTAGTTTGATTTTAAATTGTTTTAATTGCTTTAAATGTCATTAGATTTTTAAATTGCTTTAATTTTCTAGTTTAGCGTGCCTTTATATGCTTTCCCTTTGCGTTATTAGATTTAGAAACCAAAACCAAAACTTAAATGACAATCAAGCTCGATTTTTAACATGAACGTAGATTTCCATTCACCTTTCACCGAAGAGAACGATACCCGTGTTGATTACTTTTTATTCTTTCCTAAGAATAATTTGTATGATACTTTACTTATGTATATGTATTTTATATATATTATCGAGGGTTATTTGTTTGATACGTATTTCTACGGTTACCAATAGGTTTGAACGGATAAGTTCAAACACTTATCCACCTGAAGTCAAACTATCCTGAATAGGGTATGAAGACAAGGTCAGTGTCAGCAATGACCTTAGAAAGTGTGTTTGTCCCATTCCTAGATTAGAATTCTAATAGAGACAAATTGTACAATATGTATTTCTATGATCAACCTTGGGGCACACACTTATCACCCATGTAGGTATGACCCTACCTTAGCACTATAAATAGAGATGCCTTGTAACGGAGTAGGTTAAGTTTGTGCACTCAATGTTGTAACATTCACAAACACCTACTCCTCCAAATCAACTAAGTCCCTGAACAAGTTCTGTTGGTTAGCATAGTTGTCAACTTAGCATGATACTTTGATTTATGCTAAGTTGTTAGTGAGGAGATCACATACACACAAACACACACACATTGTCTTTCAAGCCCCATTGTTGTTCCGCAAACAATGAGGTCTAGTTCTTAATAAGATTTATAAGAATTAAACGTTGAATTTTTTTTGTCTCTTTATCTTTATATTTGCTAAAACTGTTTTTATTACATTACTTATAAGTCATGAGTTAGTTTTATCTTAACTTTATAATTATTGGTAACTAACTCAAGGGGTACAACAAGTGGTATCAGAGCAGAAGATTTATAAAAAAGTTTCACAAAAAATCTGGTCAAAAAGTTTTTGAAACCTAGATCCAAAAACACCATCAGTGTTATACCAAAACTACCTCAAGGAGTTCTAGTGTACTACTGTGGTTGAAGACTCAAACCCCCCCCAATTGATGATTCTAAGGCTCGTCCTCTCAAAGAGTTCAAAATCAAGTTCACTGTGAAGAATGACCAAATGCCATTGAACTTAGACTATCAAACCTTCTGTCAATCCACGTGACTTGATTATAATAATGGCCAGTATGTTGAACATCCCTCCACTGAGGTAGTTACAGTTGAACTTGCAAAAATTTAATCAATGAGGCACTGGTACAAAAGACCCTAGTGATTAAGACATCCTTTCCTGTGGCTTAGAGGATCTTGCTGACTTTTGTCATTCAGGTCCTCGGCGGGAATCATTCTTTTACTGAATAGTTGAATTTAATTCAACAGTTGATAGTCTTCAGTCTCCTCACAAAGACTAAGATTGACATTAGAGAGATCATATTCAGTGATCTTGTAACCAGGCTCATGGCCAAGTCTAGGCAAAGATATGTTTCTTATCCTAGATTTGTCTCATGTGCTCTAGAAAGGTTACTGGGTTTCGACTACCCTCAAGACAAAAAATTTACGAATCTTCCCTCCAGCCTGAGTCAAACTAATTTTTCTAAAACCCATTCAAAGTCACCCTAATTGAATTGACGACCTTCATGATTGATGTAATCAATCATGAAAACTCAGTGTCTCCACTTCCTGTATCTGAAAAGACAAGGAAGAAAAAGTCTCAGACTGTGACTAAACCCAATCCCAAGTCACAAGGCCATGAGGCTTCTGGAGCACCCTCTCAGAAAGGGAAAAAGTCCAAGACCAAAAAGACCTCCCTTGTTTAGACCACTATCAAACAGACCAAAGAGAAAGTGCCAACAGAGGCCACTGATATATCACAGTTAGTGTCCTTGGGCCAAACTACTAATCCTCAAGATACAAAGGGAAATAAACAACCCGCTGTTAAGGGATTGCCTTCTACTGCTGATGAGGACATTAGTAAATCATCACATTTGTCTAAGGCAAAACCGACTAATCCCCAAAATACAGAGGGAAACATACAAACCACTATTAAGGGATTTCCTGCCACAACCCTGATGAAGGTATTCGCAAACCTACGCCTTTACCGGAGGGGACCATTATCGACCCTAAAGACTAAGGGAGAAACATACAACTTATTGACAGGGTTCAGCCTTCAACCTTGGTTACTAATCAATTAGGGGCTGGCATTGAGGACCAGGTGGATAAAACCTAATCCACTGGATTTGAGATGTCAGAACCTGACCAAAATAAAGGCAAGACTTCTTCTAAAGTAGAGCTGGATACTGAACCTGTGCTACTTACAACTTTTGGTGATTTTCAAGCTTTCCTAGACTCAGAGGATGAACTCAAGGATGAAAGTGATGAAGAAATGTTTGAGGCTGGAAAGGAAATGGATAAAGAGTTCCTACAGTCTGCTAATGAAGAAACCCAGCCTCCTCATTCTACTGAAACCCCTACCGAGGAACCTATTTCAACATAACATCAGTCTCCTTCACCTAACAAGGATGACCCTGAATCTTCCAAGGCCAAGAAGTCTACTAACTCTCTTGATGCATCAGACTCTGAATCATCATCATGCTCTGAGACCTTCAAGCTCTTTGATAACTACATGCCAGTTACCGAAAGAGTGTTGGTAAGAAATCTTCAAGGATTTTCAGAGGTACTTTATGCTCAAGTGAAGATAACTAGGAAAAGCATTAGGAAACTGCTGCCTCCTACGCTGATTTAAAATGGAGCATCAAAGACTTTCACACAACCACCTTCAGGAACTATGAGAACACTGATGCTTCTCTCATAAAATATGAAAAGATCCTCGACAAATTCAAGTATAATCATGTTACATGACTCAATAGGATCATCACAAATCTTCAAGAAGTTCAAAATGCTGTCAAAGAGGATCATGCCCTAAACAAGAAAGTGCTTGAGGCTGTAGAGGCATATACCAAGAATTCAAAAAACCTCATTGAGCTCCTTACCCTGGTAAAGAACTTTAATTTTCCCAGCTTAAAGACCATTGTTGAATCTCTTCTAGCTGTAGTGACTACTTAGAATGATCATCTTTCCAAATAGGCTAAGTCCTCTGCCTCAATGGCCCGGAGTGTTGGTCCTCAGATGACCAGGATTGAGAACACTTAGGCTACCAACCAGTCTAATATTGCATCCCTCAAGACACACTGCTGATATCAAGGCCATGATGACTAAAATATTTTGTGCCTTCAAAGGAGAGTCCTTCTCTACTCCCTTAAGCAGTGTGCCTAAGCCAACATGTGTATTTGTTCCTGCAACTGTTAGAGGGGGGAGTTTAGCACACCATGCAACTATCAGTATCGTTGAACCCTCTTAACTTCAGGGGAAAAGCTGAAATGATAACTGAAGAAAAAGAGCCCGAGGTTGCAAATGGTGAGAAGGAGCATGATCATGCATCTCAAGACACTAAGCCAATCCCAATCACCATTGTCAAGCCAATAGCTAAGCTTGATCTTGAAGTTAAACTGATTGAATCATCATCAAGGCCTCAACCCACTAAAAATGTCATTAATATCACACCACCTGAACAAAGCATTCATGAAGAGCAACCTGAAAGTCCACATACAACTCCAAAGCCTGACAGAGAAAATGGTATAGCTAGAGACACTGATGAATCTCCATGAAAGGTTATTCTAGCATCTAAGGAAGTTCGTCAGGATCTTGATGCCCCAGTGCTAATTTCTTATGAAATTAATGGAGTGTTACATTATCTCACCAATTAGCAAATTTAGGCTCATATGAAGAAAGAAGAACGACTGGAAAAGGCTGCCAGAGAAGCAAGGCTGATGCAGCTTAGCAAGCCAAAATTAATTAAGGTTGTAACTAAAGTGGCCACTAAAGCTGGAGTAGATCCAAAAGCTCTTCAGAGCTCAAAGGGTGGTCAGGAATTCTTAAAGAAGCAAGATGATGAGTTAAATGTCCTTAACAGAGAACACCTAGAAAAGCTCAAGAAGGGAAAAAGCTCAAAAAGAAAAGGATTGATCAGTATAGATAGACTATCAATAGCAGACTCAAGCCTGAGAAGATCATTGACATCCACATTCATCCAAACACAAAACCAGTTGCAATCACTGTCTACAGGAACAATGACAAAAGGAACTTTGATGTTCACAAACCTTTCAGATTTGGAGATTTTGGTGTAACTAAGTGGGATGAATTGGGAGCCATCATTCCCAAGAAGAAGAACAGGGTGGTAGAAGACCCGGTGACATCCCCGAGCAAAAAATATGACAGATTGAAGGTAATTCCTAGTGAACTTGGAATTAACCAAACTCTTCATTCCCCTGAACAAGCTCTTTCTCTATCATCGAGTAGGAAAATAAAGGCATAAGATTTGAAACTTGAAATTCGCATCCATGGGCTTGAATGTAATAAAAGTCTTCCTGAAGGAGTTCAGTTTGTCAACAATAAAGTGATTGAATATCCTAAGCATGGGATCTTCTTCATAGATGTCTTTGGTGATCAGGCCTTCCAAAGGATTAGTGTCATTCATAAAGTAGATGTTGATTCTTTGTTGAGCTACATGGTTATGGCTGGAAATATCAGGGCACCAGAAAACCAAAGGTTTTGTGCAAAGTTAAAGAAAATGATTGATGAACACACTGATAAAGAAAAGCTTAAATCAAAGAAGGTCAAGCTGTAAGAATTAGGATACTATGTAGACTAAGTACTTTTGTATTTTTTGTTTCATGTTTTGTAATAGACTGTTAGGGCTTTGTATCCTTAGTTAATGAAGTACTTTTTAGTTATCAGTATCCCTTACTTGCTTTCTAGATTAAATGTAAGAAGAAGTTGTATTTACTCACTTACACTGAAAACACTTAGGCTATATTTATATCCAAATAGGGGGAGATTATTAGGCCTATTTAATGCCCAATGATCTTTCACTTGAATTTAAATAGAAAATATCCTAAGGGCTAGATAACCTTAAACATTACCAAGGTCACTGAGTGAACAGTCACTCAGTGAGTTACCTTTGAGAGCTCAACCTGAGTCTATGAGAAATACTCAACCATTCAGTGAGGCGACACTCAGTGAATGAAGTCCCTAAGCCAAAGAAGGAGGTGATGGGTTTAGTGAGTTGTGGCAATAGACTCACTGAACCCCATACGATCTCCTCAACTATTATAAGATCCTGAAGACAAGAGCCTGAAGAATAGGCGAGATAGGTTTAAATGGATAAGTTCAAGTACTTATCCACCTGAAGTCAAACTATCCTAAATAGGGTATGAAGACAAGGTCAATGTCAGCACTGACCTTAGAAAGTATGTTTGTCCCATTCCTAGATTAGAATTGTAATAAAGACAAACTGTACAATATGTACTCGTCCAATCAACCTTGGGACACACACTTATCGCCCATGTGGGTATGACCTTACCTTAGCACTATAAATAGAGATGTCTTGTAACGGAGTAGGTTAAGTTTGTGCACTCAATGTTGTAACATTCACAAACACCTATTCTTCCAAATCAACTAAGTCACTGAACAAGTTCAATTGGTTAGCATAGTTGTTAACTTAGCACAATACTTTGATTTCTGCTAAGTTGTTAGTGAGGAGATCACACACACACATTGTCATTCAATCCCCATTATTGTTCCGCAAACAATGAGGTATAGTTCTTAATAAGATTTATAATAATTAAACGTTGAAAAAAGTTTTTTGTTCTTTACTTGTTTATCTTTATATTTGTCAAAACTGTTTTTCATTACATTACTCACAAGCCATGAGTTAGTTTTATCTTAACTTTATAGTTATTGGTAACTAACTCAAGGAGAAAAACATTCTTGCATGATGTGCTTTGTGTTACAACGTATTATGTCTCACATATCATAATAGTTAGCCAAAACGGTAAGTGTAGGTGTTACGGTTTTTATTCAGTGTCGATACTTAAGCTTTATTTGTTGCATGTTCTAATTTTTCATGCTTTTGTGGATCTGAGTTGGGTGTTGTTATTGCATGTTGTAGTTTGATATTTTTTGGCCCGAATAAGTTGTCGTGCCAAGGTAGAAACAATCTCAGCTGCAATCGAACCCCCTAGACTCGTCATAACAACCTCTTACAAACAATGGCATCATCATTCTCATCTAAGAAAAAAAACATAATCATCTTTAAGTCAAGCAAGTGGATAAACTCATAAAAGTACACAAACATTGCACCATCTCCACAAGTAAATTCAATTATTTAAAAACTCTAACAACCTCCTAAAATCAACGACATCATCATTCTCTTCTAAGGATAAAAATAATTATCTTCAACTGACGCAACCCAATAAACCCTGAAAAGTATACAAACATTGCATCATCTCATCAACTAATTTCTTCTATAAAAAACCTCAAAATTAACAAACTCTCAAATTATAAGATAACATTAATTTCAAAATTCGATACCTTTAACGGAAAGTGACAATAAGCTCGATCTCATGTATATTAAACATGAAAGAAAAGACAATGGTAATCGTGAATATGCATGCAGTAGATAGAAGGATTAGAGAAGATAGAAGATGACGCTAATCATGAAGTGGAAATAAAAGAAGATAGAAGAAGAATTAGATAAGAGTAATGTAGCAACCTTTTAGATAATATTATTTTAATGCAATGCCTCTCATATATGTATAATACTCCTGTATAATTGTTTAGATATAATTGTTTAGACACTCAATAAATTAATACTATCGCCATCTAAGTTTATAATTTAAAATTGCTTTCTTAAATTTATAATTTAACATGGTTTGATTAGGATTTTTAGGGGTGTTGAGTTAAATTAGGGGTGTTCATCGATTCGGTTCGGTTCAATTCGATTCGGGTTATTCAGGGATTTTTATGGGGTGTTTATCGGTTCAATTGTCGAGTTATTTGATTTATTCAATTTGACTAGTTCGGTTAATTTTTTTTGGTAAAACCAAAAACTGAACCGGATAATGGCAAACCCATCCGAATAACCCGAATTACATATTTTTAGTTAGGGGTCAATTTCATATATATTCGACTAAAATAATATGATGACATATTTACTTATAACATGCTTAAATACATTGTACATCATACATTTAAAACACACACACACACACACACACACACACACACACACACACACACACACACACACACACACACACATATATATATATATATATATATATATATATATATATATATGCTCTGGTTCCGTTGAGAAGATTTTTATTTTGAGAAGATTGAGAAATCTACGTTTGAGCAAATTGGTTCATATTTTTTGATTTGATTCACATGTATAAATCATTTAATAGTGAACAAAGCTTTAAAATCACAACTATTGATTCACAAATACATTGCTAATCGGACGTTATGGTAATTATTCCTTATATTTGTATAGAAGATTCAGTATTTTACTTATATTGCAAAATCGCGAGATTTTTTTTAACATTGATTTCGAGTTTTTTACACATTTTGAATTTAATCACATTAAAATGAGTTTTACGCTTGAAAATAAATCAAGTTAAAATTTATCTTTTTTGTACAGCCTTATAATTTCTCAAAATAAAAACATTCTCAATCGATCCGGATTTTATATATAAATATATCATTTGTATTATATATATATATATATATATATATATATATATATGGGACCGTTCTTTGCAGAACCACTTTTTTATACAGAACCTACAGAACCATTTTGGACCAATAGAAATTTAGTATTATTAAATGTTTTTCTTTAATTCAAAAGGGTATAATAGTCAAAACACATTTTGACTTTTTTTAACTTTTTAATTTAAAAACGTTTTTTAAAATACCTTGATTTTCAGAATTATTTTTTTAAAAATATTTTTTAAGTATATATGTTTTGAAAAGAAAAAAACAAGTGCATATATGTTTTTTTTAAATTGTAAATTTCATATGTTTTTGTCGTACATTTTTTTGCTTAAAGTGGTAATTGCACATATGTTTCTATTGTACATTCTTTAATCTTCAAAAATTATAACAAAAAACATAAACATATATATGTAACCTCTAAACTAAACATAAACCAAAAACATAATATAAACAAAATTTGATATCAAATGAAATTCTTTTCAAATACAAATGCAACTTGTAAAATATATTATCCACATCATTTAAAACCATGTGTACACTCTTCCAAAAACATACATGCACGCTTCACTTTCTCTTCAACTTCATTAGAATATATGAGTACCCTTGAAAGAACATATGTGCACGTTGCACTTTCTCGTCGAATTCACTAGATTATATGTGCCCGCCTTCCGATAACATATATGCACGACTTCTAAAAACACAATTGCATTCGTTGAGCACCTTCATCACACGCAGTCTTTCTAATGATTAAGTCATTCCACTGAAACAAAAATACAACTATAATGCCATGTAAACTAGACAGTGCTTAGTGCTTACAAAATAACAAATTTACAATAGCAAGTTATGGGCTCATCAAAATTGTATATGAGAAAGCCCGTGAGCCATTATTCAAACTCATCATTGGCTTAAAACTTTTGAACGAATATGGCTTAAAATTTTTGAACAAATATTATTTAGAAATTCTTTTACACCTTCCTTAAATCTCTGATAATATCATTTTTTATTTTTTTTAAAACCAATATTTTTTTAAGACCAATAAAATTAGTAAACTGATTTTTTTATTATACCAAAAAGCATAACATATATGCACAAATGACAAAAACATATATGCACAACCTATCTTTAAACATCTATCTTTAAAAATATATATGACAAAAAAATACCTTTATTTAATCAATGTAAAGGGGAGTCATTAAAAGCCACTACTCTACACCTACGAATACTATACATACATATATCTTCACTTTTCTTTAAAGTGTGTTTTTAAATCTTTTTCTATATATGATAAGTGTAGATTACACATATCTATTTATGCTTAAAAAGGCCCAAATAAACCCAAAACGGATCAAAAATGGCAAGTACAACAACATATCCTAGAGTAGACTTACTAGTTAAAACCTAACCTACATTACGGTCGTTTAATACTGTAACAAATAGGAAAACAAAAAAAACCTCAAAAGGATAGCCACCGCGGTCCCGGTCGCCGCCGCCGTCATCATCCACCTCCAACCGCCACTGCCACTGTCTTCCTCCTCCCGCCTAACTGCCCCTAACCAACATTAAGCTTTCCTACCTAACTGTCTCTAACCAACCAAATCTATAAAAATGATACATACAGACAAACCCGGATCTCTAACCATGATACACACAGACAAACTCGGATCCGTAACCCTGACATACACATGGTTTTAATTATCTTCATGAAAAGAAAAAAAACTATGTGTCTGGCGATTACTGTGCCCTAAATGAACAACAATTGTGTCTTTATTTTCATGAATAATAATTATCAACAGTGGAGATCAGCATGCTTATGTATGTGTTAAGGTTTGTGAGTAAATTAGATCTGAAGAAGATGGCGAGATGTGTTTGAATGGGAGAGAGAAAATAAAATAAAGTATATGATGTGTGTGAGTAAAAGAGACGATTTTGATAAAAATGTAAATATCAAAATACCTAAATTACCCTTCAGCCTATTTTTAAGTATTATGTAATTTGAATTATTTACTAAAATGCCATTGTGGTTTAATAACCATTGATTAAATGATCTAAGGGTTAATAAGTGGTTCTGTGAGTTCTGTACAAAAAAGTGGTTCTGCAAAGAAAATCCCAATATATATATATATATATATATATATATATATATATATATATATATAGTGAAGTGTTATATTGAGAACCCATTTTAAGTGCAGAACTTTACAGAACTTTTAAAATGAATTTGGACCATTAGATGAATTTGATCAAAAGTTAAGATTAAAAGAGCAAAAATTGTAATTAAGCAAAAGATACAGATTTTTTTTATTAAACAAAAGGCTGAAAAAGGGTATTATGAGAATTACATATTACACAATTTTGAAAACCGTCATAATTAATTTCTCATTTTCATCTCTCTTCCAATCTCTAAAACCTAGCCATCACTTTCACAGCCTCCATCAAAAAAATCCAGATCCAAAACATGATATTATATCATGTATAATCGTTTTCAGTTGCGAACAAGAACACGTTAACAAAACCATTGCGCCAATCTTCGATTAAAAAGATTACCACGAAAATAAGATAGTTGCCTGGTTGATCTGATCTATGGTTTGTATGTTCGATTTTGGTTTTCGCGTTTTGTTTTATTTTGATCGAAGAAACTAGATCATGATCGAAGACATTACTTTTTAATTTTTGCTACTGATCTAAGGTTGTTCATCATAATTTAAGGTTAGATTTTGAATTTTGTTTTTTTTTACATTTTAATGCTTCTAGATCTTGTTTAACAGAAAGTATTGTATAGAAAAATGGATTTGCCTAGTGTACCGAGAGTATTGGTATTAATTTTTAAAACTTATGAGAAATCATCACCTTCATTAGCAGGTTTAGAAAGCATCGAACAATTAATAATTAATTTATGTTTTGACTTTCTTTATTTGCTTGGATACATAAATGAAAATTATTTATTTTGTTCAATGTGTAACTCATTTGATACATAAAAGCCAAACATAGACTCTTGAAAATATATGTAGTATTAGCTAGTCTTTTCTATCTCTTTTGATCATCTTGTATTCTTGTGACTGTTTGTAGCCTTTGCGAACGAAAGGCTGGGATAGGGCTCTTTTGGAATTCACTGCAGTAATGGTTGCTAGTTCATTGCCCGAATCAAATCCGTCATTGCCAGAAAGATTGAATGAAATATCATGTCCAGGTTCATGCTTGCACTATCTTTCTTGAGTTTCGTTTTCATTATGGAAAATATTATTAATCCCGTAAATAAGTTTAAGTTATTGCTGATTAATTACATTCAAAACATCATTAAACAAGGCAAGAAGTGGAGGTTCATAATAGTTTTTTTTCAATTTGTGGGTCTCAGTTTACGAATCACACGTCGGACAATAAAATGAAGTAGTATGCTACGAGAGCTTATCTTGAAAATCTAGTCATGAATCTTGTCATGCGTCACGAGTTATAATTCACCACATATATGTTTTTGTTTATGGCTTATTTTATCAATTAGTTTTACAATTAATTTAACATGACATAATTTGATATAATTAGTTTTAGTTTTTGTTTTTATATATTTGTTTCAGGAGGATGGCTTTTAATCATTTAGGAATGATGTTGTGTGATGTAGATGATCAACGGATGCACTTATGTTTTTAGATGGCGGGCACACATGTTCTCGAAGCCGTGCATATATGTTCTCGAAGCCGTGCATATATGTTTTTATAAAACGTGCACACATGTTATGATGAATTTTATAACACATTTGTTTTTGAATTGTATTTTACTTGTTATCAAATTTTGTATATGATATTTTTGTTATTGGTTTGTTATAAATTTAGACGTCATAAATGTATACCGTTTATGCTTTTGGTTTTAAAATTTGAAGTTTAAATAATGTACACTAGCAACATATGTGCAATTAACACCTTAAGTAAAACACATTGAAGTTTAAAAAATTATATACTATAAACACACATGTACAATCACATTTAAAAAAACATATATGTTTCCTAGAATTACATATATGCACTGTATTTTTAAAACATATATGCTGAAAAAAAGTGTAAAAATAATATTTTTTTTAATTATGAAAAATAAGGGATTTAAAAAAAATAGAAAAATGAAAAGTAAAAAATATGGTTGACTAATATACCCTTTTCAATTAAATGAAAACATTTAATATTTACTAAATTTTCATTGGTTGAAAAGAGTTCTGTAAAGTTCTGCACCTAAAATGAGTTCTCAATATAACGCACCCCTATATATATATATATATATATATATATATATATATATATATATTTATATATATATATATATATATATATATATAGATAATATATAAAGTAGGGTCAGTGAGAAGTAAATTAAAATTAAAGAGTGGTGAGAAGATGGCTAATCCACAACATTTGAGATGCAACGACTGGGCATTAGAATGGCACCATTTTGAGTTTCGAACGTTAATTTGATGCGTAGATTGTGCAAATTGATTTTTATAATTTTGTCACATGCAGAGGAACAAAAACCAAGAGAAAAAATGAAATGCATCTAATATACGTATGATGCGTTATAATGCATCTAATTAAAGCATAGAAAAAAACACATTATGATGCGTAGATAACGGCATCTAAGTATTATAGAAGATGCATATGATTTAAGTCGGTTGCATATGGGCTTATGCGGTTATAGTTCTTCGTCATCATTATTTTTTTTTAAGAAAACTTCTTTTTTGATTCTTTACTTTACTATAGATTATATATATTATTTTTATATATTTTTATATATGAGATATAGGGAATGTTTAAAATAAAAAGTATACAATATTCGTACAAAAGAATACACTAGGCATGTTTTTTAAAAATATATTTTCGATATAATTCTATCAAATAATTCACAATAGTTAGCGTTATGTTGGTGCATTAAACTTTGATAAAGTAAGTTTTTCTAATTTTGTGTTTTTGTTCGTTTTTTTAATGCACACAAGGAAAACAATTTGTAATGCAAAAATAAAAAACTTTGTGCATCTTTATTTTCATTGTGTTCATTTTCGTGTTCTCAAAATTCGTTTTTGTCCCCATACTTTTTTGACTTTGGGCATCAAAATAATTTTACTTGCGCAGCTAAAACTATAAAAAGTTGCAATTTTTGTGCTCTCAAAATTTTTTTGTGCTTTTTGTGCATCAAAATTTTATTTTTTTGTGCATTAAAAAAACGTATAAAAACTCGAAATTAGAAAAACTTCATTCACAACTTTTTTATGCACCAACATACCGGATCTTGTGAATTTTTTTTAGAATTTTTCGAGAACTTTAAAAAAAAACCATGTGTAGTGTATCCTTCTCACGAATATTTGTCTTTTTATTTGATTTTTACCCTATATATATATGTCATTTTAATGTTTAGATTTATTCACTTCATTACATATAATTTTAACATAAAAAAATTAAGCCCAAAAAGTTTTATATACATATTATTAAGTAAGAGTTTTAATTTTTTATTTTATATAAATATATAAAAATATATATTTTTGTAAATTCGATTCGTGTTTTCATTTTGACCAAATCATATCGGTTCTAGTCCGGTTCCGGGTATTACCCGAACAATAAACAGATTTCCGATTCAATAAGAAATTGGGCCATGATCAGCAATGGTTGTTAGGAAAGCAAAATTCATAATCATCTTCAACAACTGATGATTACATGACGTGTTACCAGAAGAATATACTCTAGTTTTGTAATCGTAAAGTTATGAACAAGAAAGGTCTAGCAATTTTGTTGCGTTCTAAAATGAGACCCACTCTTTCTGTAAGTCTAATTTCTTCAAATTTATTTTTTTACTTGATATACAGTAATTTATTTTTACCGTTCCAATCCCGAGCTTTTCACGAGCGGCTTGGCTCGTTTCCACTCCTAGAAAGATGTATTTGTTGTTGTGGAATGGTACAAGTTTAAATTTCTTAGTTTGTGTTACCTTGCTTCATAATGTCGTTTAGGGTTCAGTTTTAGCCTATTGCAATTTGCAACTAGTTTGCAGACTGCATCTTGACAGAATTTATGTCTTTTCATTTCTGAGTAGAACAAAGTTAACCAACTGCAACTTGATCCTTTGAATGGGAACATATTAGCTACTCAAAATACCTCCATCAAGACCCCGAGGTCTGTAATACTTAACCACGTCATATGAGTTTATCAACAAAATGACATTTTTTCCTTTTTCTACACAACTTTTAAATGTTATTGGAATACTTTCAGAGACTTCGGGAAAGTACGAGAATCAATGCATTCTGTCATATCAATGAATAAAAAAGAGATATTGGATACCGCACTAACTGAATTCTCGGAGGTGGTTTCCTTTTCCTACTTTCATTTTACGTTGCTGTTGTGTAAGCAACTTCACTTTTGATAATGGTACTGATAATCGGGCTGTGGTGATACAGGGTTATTTTAGTCTTTCTCAAGAAAGCCGTCACAAATTACTACTCATTCTTGCACGGGAGTATGATCTTAATAGAACTCAAGTTCGGGAGTTGATGAAACAGTATGTTGGTCTTGAGATTCCTAAGGGTGAGTCTTCTTTTGTTACATCAGAGCATTTTGGTTCTGTGTGGTTTGGTTGTGAATATAGATTTAACTGTCAGGTGATGAAAGTGATGATCATGGGCATGAAGGACAGCTTTCTGCCTTTTATAGAATCGAAAGAAATTTAAGACATGCCCTTAACCCAATGTATGCGGTTCTGTTCGAAAGACTCAACATGCATCCTGGCGGTTTGAAGTTTTTGGCCACCGTTCGAGCTGATATTTTATCTATTATCGCGTAAGGTTTATACCCAAACATTGTTTTTCACGAGTATACTTCATAGTGTGTATCTATTTATGTTTAGCTTGATAGTTTCTGGATTATGAAAATTGATACAGTAATAATCTATTAAGCAAGCAACTTTGGGTTCTTAGTTGGCTATGTTAAACATGTAGGGATGAAAATATTGCATCAATACGAGCACTCGACTCTTATTTGAAAGAAAAGCTTGTTACATGGTTAAGTCCGGCTAACCTGGAGCTTCACCAAATTACATGGGACGATCCTGCTTCTTTGTTAGAGAAAATTGTAGCTTATGAGGTTTGCATCTGTTACCACTTCAATAGAATAATCTGATGATCTTCGATATTTTGGGGCTTATGACTTTTGAACATTAATGCTCACAGGCTGTGCATCCTATTAGTAATCTTATAGATCTAAAAAGGAGGTTGGGAGTAGGGCGCCGATGTTTTGGATACATACATCCAGCTATACCTGGTTAGTCATCATGCTTGGCTTGTCACAATGGGTTCAGGTGGGTGGGTTGACCTGGAATAACTTAGGAGGTTGTATGCATTGAACATGGAGTTCAAATGACTTTCAATCTATTCAACCTGTGTTCCCTTTTATACACTTTATTTATTTTACTCATTTGTCCTGTTTGAGACCGAAAGGACCCTAATCGACCCATTCCGAAGTAATCGAGTCTAAAATTTCCACTTCTACTTATGATTTTCTTTATTTACGATTCAAACAAATTTGATTTAAAATAATGGACGTCCTAGTAATTGTGCTTATATTTCACAGTTCCTCTGAGTTCGTCCTCTGAGATTGATGACTTTGATCAATTAAGTATCCTATATAGAACACATAATCCTTTTAAGAGTAATGCAATGAGCCTGACAGTTGTACCTGTGTTTGAGTTAATAACATGTCTAGTAGCTAATCTTCTATTTAGGTGAACCGCTTATATTTATTGAAGTTGCACTTATGAAGAATATAGCTGGTACCATACAGGTGAATAACTTATCCTTCATCATTGGACCCCTTAGCAATTATTGATAGTAACCAGATTTTGTTCCATTACAGGAAGTGTTGTGGCATGATCCTCCAACACCTGAACCCGAAGCAACTACTGCATTGTTTTACTCTATTTCCTCAACTCAGGTAACACTCATTGTCATTTCATGTTGTTGTTTTTTGTATAGTTGTTGTGGCTGTTTAACTTCAGCTGCGCAGTAGCTAATGATATATATTTCATTTGAATTGAATACGTATGATGGTTGTCTTCCATTTGACAAATACATACCACTTTTGGATTATTGCAGCCTGGCTTAGCAGGAATTAACTTAGGGAAGTTCCTTATTAAACGAGTAATTTACCTGGTGAAGAAGGACATGCCAAATATATCTGTATGTGGTATAAATCAGTAATTAGTCTTCATTGCAAAACTGATGTAGCTTGTTTATCTAATGTCAAAGGTGTTCCAAGTTTCTCATCCATGGTTCCTAGTTGTATACTTAGTTCTTCTGAATTCTGACTCTGCAAATTTTTTATCGTAGAATTTTGCAACCCTGAGCCCTATCCCAGGATTCATGCAGTGGTTGTTGTCCAAGCTGGCATCATCTGAGAAATCTGGCCCTGTTTTCAGTGAGAACATTCTCGAACCTGAGGAAGAAAGAGCATTGGTGGATGCATATGCGTAAGATGAATTTACATGCCATTTTATCATATGATTTTCATCATAATTATTATATACGACCACACACACATAACGCCATAAATGGAAGCACATTTTTGTCTGCTTTCTCAAACCCTTGAAATTTCTCTATTTACAACATACAGTAGGGATTTTAAATGAAAGTGGAATGCACATGAGAATGGTATGCTCATGGAAATTGCGGAATATAACCTGTTTCGGTCGTTCAATGTTTGACATTTTCATGCTGACCTAATGTCATGGGAGGTGAAATTAAGATATGATTTTGGGTCCTATTTTGGGAGGTGAGTGTTTGTATGTAACCCATGAAATGGAGAATGGAGGTAAAGGATATCAACAAATAAACAAATAGGCACTAGCAGCTTACGATATAGTGGAAGTAAGTGGTATGAATGTATGTTACTGTTCACCTAAAGTTCAATATAGTATGGAAGGCAAAACATTTTGCTATTTTTTAAATTTAAATATTAGCACATGGTTGATTGTTCCGGATCCTTTTATGTTAGATTATAACTAAAAATATGTTTCAGGGGATCCAATAGAGAGAGAAATGGCAT